>WAAG01038660.1:11246-101290 GCA_013390105.1 Tichodroma muraria | reverse complement strand
GGGCGGAGCGGCGCTTCCGCCGCTGGCACAGCCCCTGCGCCCGCCTGTGCCCGGGCCCTCCCCTGCCCGCGCAGGTAGCGGGGCCCGCGGGGTGAGGTCTCGGCAGGAGCCGGCGCGCGTTACCGCGGGGCCGGGTGAGCAGAGCCGCGGGCAGGACGAGCAGCGCTTCCCGGCCCCGCCGTTCCCAGCAGCGACAGCCCCGGGCTTCCCGCGGCAGGGAGCCGCAGGTGTCCTGCCGGGGAAGGTGTTGGGTTGTGCGCTTGCCACACGGGCCTGGCGGCAGTGCCACCGCCGCGGCCCCCGGCTGTGCCCCTGCACCTGCCCGTTCATCAGCCTTGCTGCCTGCCAGCGAGCTGTGGTGGAAAAATGGGACGTAGACAACGTATCTGCTGGGAATTCTGACAAACTACATCACCCTGAAAAATCTGTGTCTGTAAAAGTGGTGAAACTTCGCTGTGACTTCAGACAACATATAGCTTAAACATACATCAGAGGGGAACGGAGTGGATTTTAAAAAGCAAAACAAAATATATGGTCGTTTCCGTGCCGGGGTACGAGCTCAGCCCACTCCGGCAGCCTAGCCAAGGGTCCCTGCGCTGCCAGGAGGGGAGAGCTTCAGCACAGAGTCCTGAAATAAAGTGACACGGGCGTTTTTCTGCTCTGTTACATTCAGTAATAATTACAACATGCCCTTATTTTGCTGTCTGCTCCTCTGCAGTTAAAATCTGCCTCTGTTTCCTCTGGGAAAAAAATAAGGATCCCTATGTTTTAAAAGCCACCTTAGCACAGGGAGCATTGATGTAAGAAATTAGCTCGACTGTTAAATGCCACTCTGGCTAGGAATGTAAAATACAATAAAGAGTGGCTAGGAATGTAAAATACAATAGAGTGCTTCCCTAGTACTGAATTGCGAAGCTGAATCGTTTGTCTCGTCCCTCAAACGCATGAAAGGCAAAATCTAGGTGTGATTCCTGTGCAATTGACGCCTCCCGTCTGGACTGCAGAGCAGAAACAGCTGGAATGTTTGGAGATGCTGGAGGCCAGGCCCTGCCCGCACAGTGAGAGCGCTGCGGTGCAGAGGGTGCTCAACAAAACAACTTGCTTAAAAGATGGGCACCCACTTGGGCTCCTGGCTGAACTTGAAGGGAGAAGGGACAGAAAAAAGATTGTTAGATTTGTAATTGTCCTCTCCATACTTGCAAGACTTGAATTTGCCAGATTTCATATATCACTAAATCAGAAAAAAAATCAGAGTAGAATGACAGTGCTTTATTATCTTTTTAAATATATGAAAAATATAATTTATACTGTCTGTTTAAGCTGAAAAAAATATAGAGGAAAATATAAGGACCAGGCAACCATGTGTACATGCACTTAAACTTCAGATGTATTATTAATTCTTCTGCCGGGAGAACTCAGTAAAACAAAAAATCTTGCTAAGAACCAAATTAACCAACACACAAAGAAATTAAAATGAACAAATGTGTATGTCCACAAATGAGACGAAACTGTAAATTGCCACTCCAGCTTCAAACAGGCAGAGCTGAAGGGAGAAGCCATAGGCAGAACCTAAGATGCTGGTTTAGTTGTCACTTGGGATTTCCCAATGGATTATTTCTAAAATTATCTCTCAACTTTCCACATGTAATTGCCGAGGAGCTGGATGTAGTTGTAGCATATTACTTAAGTCATAAATCCCAATTATTAATGACCGAGGTAATCGGCTTTTACGAGATTATTCTCTTGCACATACTTAGTCACTGTGCTGCAATAACAGGAGTAATTTTGATTCCCGAACAGCCACCTCAGTGTTCCATTTCATGCACAATAAAAGAGAAATAAAACCTTACAATAAAATTGCCATCATAAGTAAAGTAAAATCAACTCTGTAATTTAAGAGAAGAAATGTAAACGTGGTTTATTAAGCCTTCTTACAGAGCCAGGTCACTGTGAAATCACTGAGGCTGTTGTGTAGCAGTGCCCAAACCTGAGCTGCTCAGAGCCCAGGCAGGGCAGCGTGTCCTTCCCTGGGGCCAGATCCCTGCCCAGTGCAGAGCCTGGAATGCTGCACCCTGGGGATGGAGGGCAGGAACCTGCAGGGAAGCTTTCCACGCTTTCCACCCATCTTCTCAGCACTCCAGTTAACCCAGATACAGACCTTGAGCATTTATGAGGGAGAGTATTAAGAGAATCTATTTCCCAGCCACAGGACCTAAAAGGTGGTGTCAGGAATGGGCACCAAACCAGAAGCATTTCAATACCTGCCTGCAGCCAAACACTCCAGAATATCCAGAAGCCCACGTTTATCATAACGAGTGTGAGGTGGAGGTTCAGGTGGAGGTTCGAGGGTGTGCACAGGTATGTTCAGTGGGGAACGTGGTTATTGCCTGAAAATCTGCCAGGGAATCAGAGGATTATTCATCTTCTTCCTACACCCACATCAAAAGCTCACTTTGCCTCTCTGTGCAATCAAAGAGCAAAACCAGCAGTGAGACCTGGCTTTATTTGTGACCCAAATGCTTCATGTCTCAAACACAGTGCTCACTGCTGGTGTCCTGTAGGATGGTCCTGGCCGTGCCCTGCAGCTTCAGAGCTGTGCAGATGACCCTGGCTGCTGGCTGGGACCCAATCCCCACTGCCCCTGGCCTCCCCAGGGGCATTCCGAGTACATCTGTCGCCTCTGTGCCTCCCAGAGAGGGGAGGGCCGGAGCGGCTGCAGGAGAAGTGCCCAGCTGCTGGTTAATCCCCAAAGGAATCGACTGCATGTCCCATCTGTATTAACTGCCAGCTAGGCAGTAGCAGTATAAATAACATTCTTCTGAAACTCTTCTGTTTCCCTGGCCTGTTCACAGGCAGCTGAAGAAGAGCCAGCCGTGCTGTGCTCAGGGCAAGCCTGTGTCCCAGAATTAGCATGCCGGGGGGATAAGGCTCCCTCTGTCCCACAGAAACCCTTCCCAAGCACAGGAGTGACAGGGGTCACCACAAGCAAAGACGAGGTGTCAGTGTGGCAGGGCCAGGCACTGGTGAGATCTCCTGTCCCTGGTTTCACCGCTTTTCCAGGGACATGAACCAAGGGAGTGGAGCCTCTTTCCAATATGAGCAGCAGGATTCTCCCAAGGAGGGCACGGTTACTCCAGCAACACAGGCAATCCCACGCACTGCCAGCCACAGCACTCAGGAAGGGTCCAGCCTTCCGACCTCCTGCCCCCTCGTTTCTCTACAACTCTACTTGGGCTGTGAGAGACTTTACTCTGAACACTGCTCAGCCAAATTTTAACTGTAAATCAATCCAAGGTGGCAGAAGGCATTTAATTACTCCTGTTTTCCTCTCAGTTGTTTTTTGCTGTTGCTAAAATACTCAGCAATAATAGAAAGCTTTGCAGCATTGACTGAAAGCATTTAGGGGAAAACCACATCTCATTGTACTGCAGGAATAAAGGACCTGGTAATGCCCATGGAGCATCAAAGTTGAAACAAGATGCTGTTTTACTGCTGAACTGAGATGAAAAGAAAAAGAGTAAGAAAGAATGTGTACCCAAGAAACACAACTGAGGACTGAGGTACTGCTGCCTCTGTCAGTCTTGTCATGGAGGTTACAAATTCTTGTCTATGATTGTAAAATTAACTTTGTATTTGCTAATATTTAGACTGATATTACTTGTTTCTCAGCTGATTTTCCAGCACTATTTCCTGATCATGTCTCTTCTTTTACTGCCTCAGAGGTGGGTGCAGAGATTGTCTGCTCTGTGAGAGAAGGAAGGTACCTGGCAGCTTCATCATTTATAGAGTTGATTGGGAATTTTCCAACAGGAAGTATTTGAGATTTCAAGATATTAACCATATTTTGTGTGTGTGTATTTCATATTTTGATGTGAAAAACATTTCCCACCTTGCTTGAATTATATGTCCTTCTTTGGTCTTGCTTTTAATTTTCCAACACAGTTTATATCTCCCAATACTTTCACTAGTAAAACTCCCACAGGCTTCAAGGTAGACAATCTGGCCCAATAGGATTAGGTCAGTCTAACATTAAAGTAGGTAATTTCTGTCAAAGGTAATCAAACTTTCCAAAAGTTACATCTATTTCTAATTTTTGTTCAGATAATATGAAATGAATATGAATATTAAAGGAGAATTGTGAATCTGGGAAGTGTGTACCTTCACCTCCAGTTTAGTTATAGACATTCTTTTTTCCAGTTTTACAATTCCATTTTAAAATTCTGAATGTGAACTTCTTCTCAGTAATTCAAAGACCATTCTTTCCATAGGAGAACAGTTAACAGAAAGTCCTAGAAAATGTAGATAAAAGCTCTTTAATCTGATGGCTGTAGTACATAAGATGTTGCTATTTAAAGAGTTTGCAGGATTTCAAACATCTCCTAACAAAAGGATGGAGGCACTGTTGCCATAGCTGAAGAGTTTCTGTGGTTGCCATTAGAAACTCAAGCGAGCTGGGAGCCTGCACGGACAGTCTGTGCGGCTCAGGGCTGGATTGCTGGGTCTGCTTTGTTCTCTTTGTCAGATGCACAGAAATGCCTGAGCAAGTGACACGGCACGGTGGCAGGTCTCCTAAGAGCTGCTGCTTATTCCCTAGGTTTGGTTGCAACTGGATTTTTTTGTGGGGTTTTTTTTGTCTGTTTTGTTTTGTTTTGTTTTTAAGGAATAAACCTTCTGCCCATACAGAACTTTAATTAAGAAAAAAAAAAAAGGAGAATCCAACTTTTCTTGATTTGTTTCCTTGACAATAGATAGTAATTTCTGGGTGTGATACATCACTGCCACTCTGCAGTGGGAGCAGGAGAGCCACTGTTCTCAGCCCCTCTCAGGCTGTGCCTCCCAGCCCTGCGGAGCCCCTGGGCTTGGCCAGCCCTGCCCTTCCCAGGAGGTTCCGGGTACCCAGTGCTGACTGGACACCCTGGGGACTGCACGGGCCCCTCTGACTCTACGGACAGGGCAGCAGCTGTGAACAGAGGCTGAGACTCTTCAAACCCCACTCTCTCAGGGGAGATCCTGAGCCCCAGGGAATGGCTTGCCTTGACTGCATGGCTCACCTCTGCTCTGGTTGACGAGGCAGAGGGCGGTCAAAGGTTGCACTCCGTGATTTTAGAGGTCTTTTCCAACCTAACTGGTCTTGTGATTCTGTAATTGGGGTGATTTTAGAAATGCTGAACCTGATTTAGTTTCAAACAACTGATTAACCTGCAGTAATGTGCCAGATTTCTCCTTTGCTGCATTGAAATGCTGGAATTTTGTGAATGCCATAGCAACAGAATCAGAAAGTAGGAAATCTGGAGTGCGAGGCAGGGAAGCTTGTGTCTGTTTTTCTCTAACGAGCTGAAGCTCTGAAGTGTGCCTTTCCCCCTTAAATTCCAGTTTCCCATTTGTACTCCCCACAGCCAGGCTCCATGCCTCGCTTGGCTGCAGTCCTGCAGTGGAAACTATGCATGGATGGATGCGTGCAGAGCCTGGTTCTGCCAAGGGCTGGGGACCTTCATTACTCACTCCAGCAAGCCCGGGCTCTGGGCTGCATTAGACCTAATTGGACCTAAATAACCACGAGTTTGACCGAATTCCCTGATCTGCTTAGCGAGAGGCCTCTCTCACATTTCCCTCTTCCCCTATGCCTTTCCTAAACATTTTGAAAAATTGGCACTTCTCTTATTATATTTCTTCTCCAAGCTATTAAAAGTGTTCCTAATTCAACTCTGATCCTACTAATTAGCTCAAATAAATTTTAATTAGTGGGATTTATTCTGTTGTTGGACGTGCCAAAATTCAACTGTATGGTTTTTCTAAGCTCAGTTTCTTCAGTTATCTCCTTTCCAGTCAGATCCAAGCTCTAATTTTCTAGCAGTCACTTCAGCATTCTTCTCATTTGGAAATAATTTCTGTCATATTATCTAAGTCCTTTTTTCATCCTTCACCTTACTGTGACTTATTTTCTGACCCACCACACAGAATAGAGTTGAAATTCTAGACCTGATAGGTGCAGTCCTGAGGAGGACAAAAGGAGAGGGGGGTTGTAAACGAGCATATCACAGGAGAGAAAAGCCCTTCAGCTGGAACAGCAGCAGGTCAGGAGCAGTGAGAGTCTGAGAATTCATACAGCACTTCTAACAAGAGTGAAAAGAGAGAGATGAGGGGGTTGAGCCAAAAACAGATTCACAAAAGAAAGGAACTCTGGTTTCAAAAGGAAGGGGAAAAAGGAGTGGATAGAGCAAGTCCTGCTTTGCCAAGGCCTCTGATGCAGCAGCATGGCTGGTGCACTCTGCCTGTGCAGCAAATCTGGCTGGGACCGTTCATTTTATCAGTGAAACGAGTCCTCACAGACAAAACAATTTTATTGCTTTTTAGTTGGTTTCAAAATAAGTCGTGGACTGATTTCATTCCTTAAATCAAACTGAAGGTGATCAAGACCTTGCAAAAGGCTTTCTTCCAGAGAGGCAGGGTTGGACCCAAAATAAGCAGAAGCCTTGCCCAGCATCACTGCCATGGAGAATGAACTGGTTTATAAATGTTAATAAAGAGTTTAAATGCTTTTCAAGTTACTCTGACAAAACTTGGCACGACAGCCATGCCAAATGATTTCTTCCAGCAGGTCAGCTGGCCGGCGTGGGCCCGGCACACAGAGCAGAGGCTGGGCAGGGTCCTTCCACATACTTTACCTAGTTGGGAAGAGCTGGACCAGGCAAGAGCCTCTCTCGGGGCACGAGGACGCGCTGCTCCGAGCTCCACCGGCCTCGCACAGACCTTACAAGCACCCGGAGCGCGGAGGGAACGCCGCATCCCCGTGGCGGCCGTGCAGACAAAGGAGGAGCTGCCCGGGCCGTGCCTGCAGCATCCCCCGGACCAGCTCGCCGCCCCGGCCGCCCCGGCTGTGTTCCGGGCAGCTGCGGGAGCCAGCGGCGAGCACTGAGCCCGCACACTGCCCCACGGCACAGTGACGGTGCTCTGTGCCCGCCCAAGGGGTGAGAAGGAGCCCGTGGATTGTGAATCCTGTTTCAGCACTGCTCATATTTGTGCATGGACTTACTGTGCTTTGCATTTCATTTTTACAGGCTGCTATTGTATATTTTGTAAGGAGGGTTTTTCAGTGTTGAATTATGCTCCTCTGGGGTATAGAAGACAAAAAAGGTCGGAGTGGATTAAGATACCAGGCATACAGCAAGAGCATTTCTTTCTCAGAAAATGTTGCCTGGCTTCTTCCTAGCAAGTTCTGTGCTGTTAAATACCTCCGGATTCATCTGTGGTGTCAAAATGCATTTGTTTCATTTACAGTTTTACTGTTTCTCAGGAGATGAGAGGGAAATAAAGTGACTGAAAATGTTTTCAAATGCAGTCTGAAAGCAAGAGAAACCTTTTGTTTCATTGCTTGGAAACCCCAAAAAGAGAACTGCAAGGAGCAGTTTGCTGTGAGACTCAGTGCTTCCTGTTCTTGTTTCTGCATGTTCCTTCTCCCTTAAGAATTTAGACAAATAAGAAGAGGGACACTCAGCTGCTGGCATGCTCTGCCCCAGGGTGCTGAATTCAGCTGGCACTGCCCAGCCCTGTTCAGCACCTCCCCACGCAGGGTCAGTGCAGCCATGGAAAACATTCCCTGGGAATGCTGTGATGCACTTTATGATCCTGTGTTTTTCAGTGATAAAAGCCAGACATTAGAAGGAAATAGAGAACATGTTTTTCTCTCTAAGACAGAAGAGAAGAATGTGTTACCTTCCAGTTTGCTCTGCTCAATACCTACTTGCTCTGTATCGTAATTAATCAATTCTTCAAGTAGCAAAATAACCAAAGTACATGATTTAGTTATCCCAATGTTCGTTACGTGGGCTCTTTGAACAGACCAATTTTTTAAACTCAGAGATGTTAAAAATCAAATAGAAATGATTTCATGAGGTGAACTGTCGTGTACTGAGGGGAGAGAATGTTCATTTTTATCAAGCAAGACTTTTTCCATCTGTATTTCTATGGGCTTCCCTGGGTGCAGTTTTGTTGTACCTTGTGGACTCCTGTGACGTGGCAATAACTGCACAATAAAGCTCCAGGGAAAGGAATTTGGTCAGACAGTGCAGCCCGAGCCCGAGCCCGGCACAGCCCACACCTCTCCAGCTGTGCAACGAAGGATTCTTCATGTCCCGGCCCCTTTGGAAATGCTCCTAAAGGAGTTTGCTGATTTAGAATTAGTTTTTAAGCTAATCCAAATACAAGTTTAAATCAGTATACAATAAAAATCGAGTTCCTTGTGTGCAGCTGGGATGTGAGGGGAGTCCTTCAGCAGCTTCAGCACTGACCTTGGGGCATCGAGGGAAACAGCAACCTGCAAACTGTCACCCACCAGAAACAGTGAAACAGCTTTTTTTTATAGCTTCATTTCCTTAGTGGGATAAAAATAAATAATTTCTTGGAGGAACTAACGATCTGAAGAGCAAAACACTAATTAAATGGGGTGTTTTCAGATCATGAAACCATGCATATGCCTTAATGAAACAAGCACACAACCATTCAACTTGTACCGTGATCCTCTTTACTTTGCTGTTGATTTTTAACTTGATTTCTATCCATGGTAACATTCACTGCAGCACCTCAGGGCAGGAGGAAACAGAGCCTGGAACAGCCATTTTTTGCATTGCTGAAAGCCCTCAGCCCCAAAACACCACAAGAATGGGAAATGCTCAGGTTCTATCTGAAGACAAGGCAGAAACACTGACCAGTGACAACACCAGTCCCTGCTGTGCATTTTAACCACTGCCCAGTGTCCCCAGTGCTGCAGGGCTCAGCACAGCACCCAGCTTCCTCCAAGGGCAGGATCCAGCCTCTCTGAGGGCAGGATCCAGCCTCTCTGAGGGCAGGATCCAGCCTCTCTGGGTAGGATCCAGCCTCTCCAAGGGTAGGATCCAGCCTCTCTGGGCAGGATCCAGCCTCTCCAAGGGTAGGATCCAGCCTCTCCAAGGGTAGGATCCAGCCTCTCCAAGGGTAGGATCCAGCCTCTCTGAGGGAGGCTTCTCAGTCATTTTAACAGGTTTTGCCTGGAGCACAGGATACAACAGCCTGCTGGGTGTCCAGCTACAGACAGCCAGAGATTGAGAGTTTAAAACACCATTCCCAAAGCTCCTGAGAATTCCAAGGGAAATGTTTAAGGCAGAAGCGAGATACATTCGAAAGGACAGCCAGCTGCAGATGCTCTTATCCTTGTGAGTGAAAAGCTAGGAATACTTGAAATACTCCAGATAGTTATGACTGGACAGCAAACACCACAGCAAAGATCTCTTTGTTTTAAGTAAACCATTAGCAGAGCAGCCCAATCACAATGATAAAAAACACACTGATATTCTTGGACTAAACTCCCTACAGTAACTGTCCATCCAAAACTAAAGCTGCAAAAACTGAGACACTTCCAATAGGGGAAAAAAACACATAAAGAACAAGCTCCTGGGACACAAAGTTTGGAAAGCTGATCTTTGAAACACAGGAGGTTTACTAGAAGTATGATGCATTATAGCAAAGGAGGTCTGCTCTAAAATTTCAGTCCAAAAATAGCCTTTCTTACAGAGTCCTACTCCAACTGAATACATAATATTAATATAATATAATTAGAAATCTTTCCTTGTCTTTTGCACAGTCAAATTCCTGTTTTTAATTAGCAAATTGATTTAATCCATGGTTAGGTTTTCCGAAACAAAAGCGTGTTTTAACAACAGCACATACCTGGTTTCGTAAATTCCTTGCATTATTGCACCTGTAGAGATTTAGGTACCAATACATTTGGCATTATTTACACGGCTTCTATTTTGAACTAAACAGGTTTGTGGAGGAAAAGGAAACTAATAAAAAGAAGAGTTTCTCAGCTCTCCTGTCTTTTATGTCACCACATACACAGGTTAAACACAGCAAGGAATTAAGTCTTCAGTTTAAATATCTGTAGTTTTTATGCGGAGTTCTATACCCACAGGAAACTGATATGGAAATGGAGAAGGTCATGATAAGGAATCCCTTTTTTCAAGTCTCTCTTCTTTCAGCACATGTACTTCATTAGTCTCATACCTGCGTGTGCTCACACACTCTGATAAACCTTCTTTAAAAATGAATCCCTCTGTGTCAGGTTCTTTTTCCCAGCCCTGCCTGTCCCAGCTGAGCTGCCTGCCAGGGCTTTCCCAGAACAGCAGCTCATGGACAGCCCGTGGCTGTTGTGGGAACACAAGGATTCACAGCCTGGCACTGACAAAGATGCGCCCCCTTTACCCCAGGGACTGTTCTCCATTGTCCCTCTCCCTCCCAAAGGGGACAGATATTTCCCTCATTTATGCAGAGAGGACAGGCAAATAAGGAACCCCAAAATGGGTTGTTCCATCAGAAGCTCCCAATAACCAGAGGTGATGCCAGGCTGGCTGTTCCCCAAACACACCGAGCTTTGCACAGAGCTGCAGCACAGGACAGCAAATGGAAGGCAGCCACTGCTCACACATAAAAGCTCCTGTCAGGGCAAAAGAAAAGCTCAGCATGGTTTTAGTTCTGTATTTAAAAAATAAAGTAAGGAAAGCTCTTCACAGAGCTAAACAGAGGCAACTGAGCTGGCAGCTACACCAGCCCCACATTGCCGAGCTCGGAACAGGCCCGTTCCAAATCCATTAGGAGAAAGACTGCAAGATACTATTTTTAAGAAATCCAGTTCTCCACCAGGCTATGCACCATCATTTCACTCACACATACTTCACATTTTGTCCATACCCGTTGGTTATGAAGAAGTGAAAAGACTGTTCTGAGAAACCAAAATGGAACAGAATAGATTTAAATGTGCCTTTGTGATAAACATTGTTAAAGACTGTTCACTTAATAAAGAGTAAATTATAAAAAGAGTCCTTTAAAAAAAATAATCAAATGTAAAGTAGGGATAATTACTATGATTCTTAAACAACATAGGAATTATTTCATACATTTCAATACCTATTAAGGGTAAGACAGAGAGCAGAAGTGTCCTGCCTTGGAGATTCATTTATTTCATAAGTCACTGCTAAACAGACGCTGTGTCTTACAGGGAAATGGATGGGATGGAACAAAACATGACTGGAGAGAGAATATCCAAGACATGGAAAAACAAGTGAAGAACAGGCAGTTCCAACTTCTGTATTCACAGGCCAAGCTCCAGTCAGTGAAAATGAACAGATGACTTAATCACTTTAGTAAATAAGGGCTCTGTTTGGATGTTCCCAGTTTGAAAGAAAATTCCTGTCAGGCTCCTTGCTTTACCCTCTGCCCTGCGTGCTCCAGTGCAGGGCTCTGCAGGGCAGTAAGATGGGCTCCAGCAGCAGCTGCAGGGCACCAGCACTGTCCCTCCCCTCCTGAGCACTGTCCATCCCCTCCTGAACACTGTCCCTCCCCTCCTGAGCACTGTCCATCCCCTCCTGAACACTGTCCCTCCCCTCCTGAGCACTGTCCATCCCCTCCCCAGCACTGTGGCATCTGGGACACCAGAATCCAAAGCCTATTAATCATTTGTTTCCTCTGCAGTCAAATTCTGTGGAAGATAAAGAGCTGAAGTTGTTCATGACTTACATTCCTAGACTGATAAGCTTGTATACAACCAACTTTTACAAGTCTCCAGATGAAACTGTGGTGTGACTAAAATTTTGAAGGTGGAAAAAGTCTGAAAGTGTTTGACCTTGGTCATTGCTTCCCCTGGTAGCAACAGAAGATTTACATTCAATCTTTCTTTCACCTTATTTTACAATATATTTCAAAAAAGAGCCTTGCAGCAGGAGAGATGTGAAAAGCAAATGGAGAAGGTTAGATTTCCCTGTCCTTGAGGAGATAAAGTTCAGCAACGCCAAAGTGACCCTGGTTAAAGTACTGGATAATAAATAGATAAGCCTTTCTCCCCAGCCTCCCTGGAAACTTAAGACTCATTCCTAACAGCATTTTTCATCTGCTTTTGAAAGCTACCCAAGCTGAATTCACTGAGGCTTTTCTGCATCTAACTGATCTCACCTGGAGACAGAGGATTAATAAAAGTCCATCAAAGAGTCCAAAACCCGCATTCCTAAGCAGGTTAAATTACTGCTCACCCAATCCCGTTCCAGTTCTGCCCACATGAAGCAGCAAAGACACACAGTGTGGTAATTGCTATTAGACATTATTAGCTTTTTTCAGTTCACAATTATCAGCTATTTTCATTTTGCAGGGACAAGCATTCACCCAACCAGCAATTAAATCACTCGCAAAACCCCAGTTTGTAAGAGATTAACCAGTTTAAACAGATCCCCCAAGCAACACGTGTATGATTTGCGAAGACCCTGACGGACCCCAAGCTCCAGACAGTTTTTCCTCACATTGCTTTTGACTCCTGAGCTGCCTCATGCACACTGTCCTTATCTGCTCCAGCCTTCCATCCTGCATTCCTGCTCCCTGTTCCCGAGGCTGATGCCTACCACTGCACAGACAGGGAGGGACAGGGTTTTCCTGATTCCCCCTTTGCCTCCCCAGCAATCAGCCACCATCCAAGGCAGTTCTGGCGCCCCGTTCCCTTCTGAAAAGCCATCCACAGGCAAACCCCTGCAGGGACCGGCTGTGCCCCAGATTCCTGCCCGCAGAAAAACCCGGGTCTGCTCCGGGGCCTTCCTGCCCCCTCCCTTCTCCGAGGCTGCTGCAGGAGCCCTCGCAGAGGGCTGTCAGCACAAGAGCTGTTCAGTGGCAGTTCAGAGACAGTTCTTACAGATCGGGCTGTCTTTGCTGAAGAACTTAAGGAGCAAACCAGTGAAAGGCAGTTTGGATGAACCACTGGAGAGCAGTACCCTGAGATTTACATTTCAGACTCCACTTAAGGCATAATTCTCTGGTATTCATTGCAGTATTTCAGATGCGATGAACACATGTGGCATTAATAGGAAACACAACAGACTGTAACAAGAGTCTCACTGCTGTCAATGCAGCTCAGGAGAGTAAATAGAAAACAGTTATTTGTAGAAACACTAAATCATAAGGAGGTTATTCAAGAGCCTGTGACAGAGAAAGCTGCACAGTTTATTACTGGACTTGGAGTTTATATGAACCTGAGGCAAAGATAAATAAACCTCCTGGCTGGGAGCTGTGGCTGGATCCGTGTGTCCGGGAGAACTGCTGGGGAAGCCGTGGGCTGATGCTGGGGCCAGCCCAAACCTGAGCTCCTGGCCAGGCTCCAGCTTGTGAAGGACACCACACACAGATAACACATCACACATTCTTTGTTATATCAAAAAGCACCAAACCAGCCCTTTGATAGGAACTGGACCCACAAGAGCAGCAGTAGAATTTCAGAGCAGGTGTGAGATTGAAGGAAGGCTCAGAGATGTGTTTGTAAGAACAGAGAATCTGCCTTCCATAAAGAGGCATGGATGTACACATTGGAACTGACATACTTTTTCCAAATTGGCAGTGCTGATCAAAGGGTTGGCATGGAAAAACATCCCAGAATTTCCTCTCCCCTGTAAATTAGCAAGCTTCCCTCATTCAGTTGTACTTGATTGTTTGTGGGAAATGCCCTTTATAGCAAATAGGAAGAACACTGAATAAAATGATCAGAGTAACACTGTCTGTCAACTCCTGCCTTTCTCAAGGCTGTCAAAAATGAAAATGTTTAGCATATATAGATCACTGGAGCATATTAAAACTGTGAATTTTGGTTTATCTACAGACTATCCCTTTAAAGAGGCAGCTGAGAGACCCTGCACTTTGAATAAAGCCTCCAGGAACATATTTAAACAAATCTCTACACCACCCTTTGGAATTCAATCTGTTCCAAGTCAGGTCACAAAAGAACCTTCTTATTTTCCTTGTGCCTAGAGAGAGTTCAGCACAGGGCCAAAGAAGAAATGGTTAGAAATATTAAAAAGGGAGAGGAAATAAAAAAAAAAAAAGGGAAAAAAATCTCAGGAGAGCAGATCCTAGAAATACTGAAGTTTAAAGGCTGAGAATTGGCAGACATCCAAGTAACATAGTGGAGAGACAGTGGGGATTGCGAGGAATTGGCAGGCAGACAGCACAGGAGATGCCAAATGAGAGCTCACAAAGAGTGAAATGAGTCAGAACCTAGAGAAGGAGATGTGAGAAAGAAAACTCAGCACAAGGGAGAAGGAGGGAAAGGAGACACGATCCAGGACTTGCAGCTTCAAAATGTTGCACAGAAATAACTGAAAAACCCCAGTTCTCCAGATTCAGTCTGGGTTGTGGCAGAGAAAGGCAGCAGCCCGGGGTGATGTGGCACACAGAGGAAAGCAGTTGCAGGGAACCGAGATAAAGCAAGAGTCCAGAGAAGGCAATGGAATCGAAGCCCGGAATCCCTCCTGGGCAGGGGAGGCGCAGGTTTCTGGGACCACTTCTCTCTTTATCTCCAGGTTTTGCTATGCAAAGTGAGGCAGGGCTGCAGCTATGCTGCTGGAGGGAGGGAGGAGCAGATTTAACGGGAATGCATTCCTTTGGAAATTCTGTTGGCTTCATTGGAGATTTCAGAAAAATCTGTAAGTTTAGACTCCGTATGAAAGTTGTGCTGGACATGACTCTCAGCCAGTCACGGCTTTACTTCTGTCTCTACCTGCTTGCCACGGTTAAGGAGCAGAGCCTTGCCTGCTAAGAAAAAGCAGAGTCCTTGTTTCAAGAGAGATTGCAATACAAAAGAATGTGCCACTTGCTTTGCAATCTCTGCAGAATCTGCTCTTCAGCTGTGACCTGGGCACACAGGTAGCACATGGGCGCTCTGTGCTGCGGGTCACCCGAAATCCTCACCTTCCCTCTTCAGAGCTCACCTTCCCTCTTCAGGCTCCGATCTTTGATGCCCTGTAACCTGACGTCACCAGACAAAGATACATGCTGAATCCTTATCCTGAAATAATTAGTGCAATCTCTTTATTATTCGTGCTCACTAATTTTGACTACACAGGCAACACAGGCGGCTGTAGTCAGACCCAGCAGCACTGCACATGGAGGCCCATGCACACATCCAACACAAACCACTCACTTCTCATCCCAGCACTACCTTCTCCCTTCACACCTATTTCCCTTTTGATGCAAAGGTGTTGTTTTACCATCACCATCTTACACACAAGTGCACTTGAATAACTCTCTAAGCAGCAGTTGGGGTAGGTAAGAAAGAGTGGGTGGGTGAGTGTGGAGGAGGCAGGTGGGCTGCTCTGGACTCCCAAAGCTTGCTGAGCTCACAGCTCAGTGTGACAGGGAAGAAAAGCCAGACCTAGTGGGTGGGTGTCAGACTGCTCAGAGCTGTCAGAGATAAGGCCTTGACTCCTGGGAGCTGTGAGGATGAGGAGCACCGAGGAGCAGTGAGCTCTGCGCACAGGGGAGCTCCCGAGGGTTTCAGCGGCGCCTTTACCTGAACCTCGGGGCGCGCAGGCTAGCAGCGCTGGCATCCAGATCCTTGGGATATCAGGACATCTGCAAACACAGCAAGCCCTTGCTGTCCCCTTTCTCCAGGTGGAACACCAGCTCTGTGCCAACCTGAACACACCCGGAGGTGCACACTCAAAGCATCCATCGAGACAGGAAACCCAAAGCTGTTACAGAATAGCCACCAGTTCCCATTTCATGTATCACATAATGAATTTGCTGTACCAAAATCATGAGAATAAAGGAAATTTTTTGAAGAACATTTTTAGAATTAATTTTGATATTTCAGGGGAAAAAACTCCCATCCTTTTGTGACTTTTTAAAAATATATATAAAATTTGAAGTGAATTAGAATTTTTACAGTGTTTTAGAACACTTCAGACTGTAGCAAGCTGTCCACAGGGTTGTTGTAAGGAATAACCAATATCATACATCTTATATTCACTGTACAAAACAATCAGCCCAAAGGTAACTCACCTTCTGGCCACATCCTGGGAGCTAAAACACAGAGAGGGGCACATTGATGTCCTGTTTGCAACTGGGGCTTTTTCACCCTCCATACCCAGGTTCTGAACCAGGATCTGTCCAGGCTTAAAACTGTTCAAGTGATCCCCCAGCCCAGGTTCTGGCAGGGTCCAGGTCCATTTCCCCAGCTGCATGGTTTTGTTTAGAACTACACAGAGCAGTACCATGGAACTTGCCCAAAACTCAGACCAAAGTGACTGTGCCATACAACAGGCTGGTGACTGAGATGGATTTGGGACATCAGCACCAAACACCTCAGGGGCAGGGAAGCACAGGGCCCTCCAAATCACAATCACAGCTTTGGGAAAGGCAAAGCCTCTGGGATTTTTATTGTTTTGGGTGAAAATTAAATAAAGGCAGTAAAGCTCTTAAAAGAACAGAAAGCTCATGGCAGAGTGTGGCCTCACATGTTTATCCCATGTCTCCAGAAGTACTTGGAGCATTTGCCATGTGGAAAAGCAAGCCAATCAGCTATTTTTAGATTCACTTGATTCAACACATGGACTGAATTCTGTTAGAAATAACGACCTTCTCATGTAGTTATTGCAAGTGCCACTAGACAGAGCTGTTAATCTGATTTCTAACCTCAGAAATATTTATGAGTGCAGTGCTGTGTTAGAAATCCAAGAGGAGTTTGTGTTACAGACTCCTTCAAGAAAGTGGCACATGCCTGTAACAACTGCCTGGTGTGTGCAGCCAGGGTGTAGCTTTGGCATACACTATAAATAATCTCCTAACTGGAGCTGAGAGCTGCATCTGCCTCTTATGAATTCTCTGGTCACTCACCAAGAGCGAGTGATAAAGAGATGACAGATGAAAAAAAAAAATCTGTTTTTTCTTGGTTAAACTATAGTGCATGTGTTGAAGAAAATGAAGAATACACCTGGAGATCTAAAAGCGCTGTGACAAGTCCTTGGCTGTGGAGTAACTGTCAAAGACATTTTACCACAATTTGGGCTCAAACAACAGTACCTTTGGAAAACAGAGTTTTCATTCCAGGTAGGGAATATGCATTCAGACAGTCCTTAAGGGAGTGCCAGTGGGCTGGACTCTATGATTAGAACAATGCAGGTTGTTCAAACCCAATATTGCAGTTAATCACTAGGTAATGCCTGACTGTGACTTGTGGAGGATTGCCCAGTCCCTCCCACCAGGTAACGCAGAAATCACCCAGGAATTTAAATGCTTGGAGCTGTGCCAGTCGATAGAATCTAATTGTCTGCTCTTTTCTGATAAATTTAGGGTAAACCACATTTTCTTTAAAGAGAAACAAGCCGTCGTTTTGGGAGGAAGCAGAGAGAGATCAGCATTAGCACTGGTTCTCCCGGGTTCACACCCTGATTTGCATCACAGACAACCCGAAGCAGGAATTTCTGGAATTTCTGCAGCAGTAGCCGCAGCCTTGATTTCCCCTCGTGATTGGAGTTACACAGCCGTGCAGCCACAGCCAGCTCCAGGCCGTCCACACAGAGCAGGGCTGGCGGAGCACTTTCAAAGGTGTCGGTTCGTGTCCCTGCTGCTCCCGGCTGCGGGAGATCGGGGGCCCTTTCCGTGCCGGGCTCAGGGGGTGCTGGGCAGGTCACGGCCCCTGCCGGGCACGGACCCTCTGAGGGCGTGCAAAGGCCACAGCGGGGCTGAAACTGCCCACATATCGCACCTCAGGCCCTTAGTCAATGTCTTTGTTGCTCAAGAAATGCCTGTGGCTCTTTTGTCTCTCACTCAGCTAACTCTGACTTTGGCAGTCGTGTTCTGGCAGCCCTTGCCCTGGTCCCACACCGGTGTTTCCCGCAGCGAGCTGCTCTCCCCCGGCCACCCCCCGTCACACTGCTTCATGCTCAGCAATACCTAGAGGTGAAATAAAAGCCCCCAGGTTGCCGTGGGCTCCCGTAGCCTCCTGCACAATGACGCCGGCGGGGGATGCAGGGCTTGGTTTCGCTCTGTGGGCACCAGCCCTGCCCCAAGCCCGGCCGTGCCCAGCCCGGAGCCGCTGCGCAGGCCCGGCCGGCTCGGAGGCAGGAGCGGGGCTGGAGCAGCGGCAGGAGCAGCTCCTGCTCACTGCCGCTGGGACAGCAGGGCTGAGCTCCACCTCCTGCCCTGGGCAAAGTGCAGGGGCACGGCCCAGCCACTAGCACATTAAACCAGGGTCATTTAGTAGCTGTAATTTCCAGTATTGATTATTGCTGTAAAGCTTCTGAACTCAGCGGCATTTCTTGCACCGATGGCCTCCTCACTTCTTGCTGAATTTTGAAAGAATTAAGGGGTTGGTCATATCCACGTGGAGATTAGAAAAAGGAAACTATGATCCCTTTGTCAGTTCCTCTGATGATCTCTGGATGTTGGCAAAGGACTAGTCAGGTTTTGAAGATGTGTAAGGCAGAAAGAAGCCTCAGCAGATGTGTAGGAAACATTGCAAGGAAGATTCAGACACGGATACACGGCCCAGAGGCTGAGTGCCCATGTTCGCTCTAGGGTTGGAGGGGCTGGCGGGTGGCACTCTGGCGAGGTCAGTAGTGCTTTAGGAGCACCCGCTCGCTTTGGCCAAAGGGCCCGGAGGTCACTCACCCTCAGGTCAGACCGTGACCCTCCTCTCTGCAGAGCCGACCCCAGCTGAGCCGAGTTAAACCACAGCTCAGTGTCGCAGCTCCTCGTTTCTGCAACTGCTCTCGGCTAAGGTTAATCTCCCGCGAATCTGTTTCTCGATCCCACCACAAAGTGGCACTGCAGCAGTTGCAATCCATCCCCGAGGAAGAGCTGGTGACACTTGTTGCACTTGCATGAGCCATCTCGACGGGAGTTTTCCTGCCTCATTTCCATGGCAGAAACTTCATGCACAGTTTCTGCTTAGTCCTTCTACCAACTTCCTCCTAAACTGAGCTAGTAAAAGCAAAATGATCTGTTTGCTTTGGCAGAAACACAAAGTATCAGAGACACCAGCTGAAGGGAAACACGGCTCAGGGAGAAAACCAAGAGCAGAGAGAGTCCTTCAAAATCTCAAGCACTTTTCTTCCTCTAAAGACTGAATAGTTTGGGCCCACTGAAACTCTTGAAAAGATGTCCATTAATGTTAGTGTCAGATCAAGCTGTATATAATGACATATATTTTATTTCTATAATGATACCTTTGTTCTCTTTCCTCTCCAGTTTCAAGGCTATAATCAAGCTGTCTGCTGGCCAGCAGTCCCAGGTTCCTGGCAGTTTGGAGCCAATGGTACACCCCTGGGGGATTTAGCCCCTTGCAGCTCTTCTCACAGAGGCCAGGTCCCCTGCCTGCCTGCAGACACGCTGTGGTGCCACAGCAAGGATTATCTTTTTGGCTTGGCTCACACGCTCCTCTGCTGCCTTCCTTACTATGAGTAGCTGGAGACAGAGCTGTCTCTGGCAGTCCTGCCCAGGCAGCTGGCAAACCTCCTTCCCCACCATCCTCCAGTTATCGTCTCCCTCTCATCACAGGACTGGTTTGGGATGATTTGCTGCCACTGAAGTGCTGCTGCTCTCAGCAGCTGCCAGCCCTGTCCAGCAGCTGAAGCCAGCTCTCCTCACAGGGTGGTGCCATCAGGGCTTGGCTTGGGGACCCCACCAGGCAAAGTCATGCTCCCAAGACCTAATCCTTCTGCAGTCACCAGGANGAGGGGGAGGAAATGGTGGAATGAGAGCTAAAGGAACTAACAATGGAATGGAGAAAAGGGACAGAAATGGGAAGCCAGACATTCTTGGATAACCTTTATTATTGGAAATGGTCTAAAATTAGTGTGAGATTGAGAGAACAAAGGAACCAAAAGAGCTCATCAACACAGTGCCACAGATTTCATGCCACATCACATTCTTCTACTGTGTCAGCTTGCTCTGAACAATACGAGCCCATCTTTGAATTTATCTGGGGTGCAGCACCTCAAAATGGCCCAAGTCTTTGAGAGAGAAGAGGCTTTGTGTGGGCTCACCCTCCTGTGCTGCTGTTGGAATATAGAGACACAAAGGAACATCTTGGTATGAACAAGTCCCAAGCTGGAAACCAAAAGGGCCAGTAACCAGGAAAGGGGGACAGGGAAGCAGACTGCTCTTTCTGAGCTCTCTCAGGCACGAGCCAAGCACACTGCACATTGCACCGATCCCATTCTGTCAGACACCCCTGTGGCATGGACACCACTGCACACGTAAGCACTGTGCAGGTGATAAATGTGACAAAGAGACTCCATGCTGCACCAAGCACTGTAGGAAAGCTTGTCTGCCTTTACACGTAACACAGCCTTGCTTGGGTAGTAATTTGACCTAAATAGTAATTTCTACAGAAAAATCAAGTAATTGATGAGCCAAATAGATCTGTTCCTTGGCAGGTGTTTTGTCATCCTGGGTTTTTGTGTGAAATTCAGGGTCTGTGGAGCCAAGCAAACCTTAAACCTTCTGCTCTTCACCAACCTGCCTCCTTCCACACTGGCCTTCTTTTGATTAGAGAAGTGGGGAGGGAACTGTGGTTCCTGGGGGTCTTGCCTCAGCACCAAGCACACACTGACTTTTGGAGTATCTCGTTTGTAACTACCAACCTTTGACTCCCAAACACAGAAGATATTCCATAGTTCTACAGCTCTATGTCCTCTGAAATTCTTGCAGTTGGAAGTGCAATAAAATGCAAAGAGCTTCAGGAACTGAATGGGATCAACTGGTACTGGGGAAAGGGAGCTGGGAATAGCACCCATGGGAACAGAGACCTCTCCACCACCAGCTGGTTCTGGCACCACCTGCCCAAGGCTGTCTGGCCTGTGGGACGTGCACCAGAAGAGATGATTTCTGTTCCACCTTCTCTTGCCAGCCTGGAGATCAGCTCTTTAAAACTTAACTCAGGCTGTCTCAGATCTGTCTGGAGTAGGCTGTATCATCTCTTGGTAACAGAAGGGAGACGAGCCAGACATTGAGCAGACCAGGGAAGAGGTGCCAGAGCAAACACACACCAATGAACAATCCCTGTGCCCCAGTGCCCTGTGCTCAAAGGCTGGGACACTCAAGGCCTGACACATTGCATTCACGAGGCTTTTTGGTGGTGCTGTAAAGAACAAGGGATGTTGGGGTCCTTCTCTCAGTGCACCTCAAGGGCAATTCTGCCTGTGACAGTCCAGCAGCCAAGGTGCTGTCAGACCAACGTGGCAGGGAAAAACTTCCAGACACTGTGCAAGTGGAGGCAGCAAGGACAGAGCCCCAGGGAGGTCGGGACAGGAGATGAGAAAGGGAAGAGGAGCTTTGGGGAAGCTCTGAGCTGACATCAAAAGCTGCTGTCATTCAGTGTGCTTCAAAGCTATTTGTGTTCACTTAGTTTTTAATTGGAACGAAAAAAGCAATGTTATTTTCGCTCGCTATTGCTTTGTTACATTGCCGTCTAACTTGATTCCAACTTGATTCATGGTAATCCTCTTACCACAGCCATCTGCCAATTTGCAGCCAATTACTCAGATGTGCTGAGCCCCTCTGGTTGCACCAGAATGTTAATCTGAAGCACCTCGCCTCCTTCCCATCCTGCTGAACAGTTCCCAACATGGACCAAAAGTGGACAGGGCTTCGCTTTTCATGTGTCAAGAATGTTTTATCCTTCCATTCTCAGTAGTTAAGCAGATCCTGGCATTCTGACTAGTATTCTGACTTTTTAGCTGAGGTTAAATGTATTTTTAGACACAACATATTTTACATTTCTGTAAATGTGCATCCTTTTGTTTCATTTGTTTTCTCCATACCACTGCAGAGCAAGATGGATGTCCAAAGCTTTGAAGACAAAAATGAGTAGCGCTATGGATGTTTAAACTCAATTCACTGTCCATGCAGCTAATGAACATGTAGATCCACTCCTAAAGTTCAGGATCAGCTGTGTCTCCCTCATTTGGAGAGACAGGATAGGACTTACATCCCTAGAGGAGTGGGAAAGGGTTTTTGTCATCAGCAGTTAAAGACAGTTGGGAATTCCTTGAACCTTCTGAAGAAAACAAGGAGTTTTCTCATGTCAAAACAGGGAGCCAAGAGCAGGGCTGACATCTGGGTCTGAGCTGGAATGGGCCAGCAAACTCATATAGGAATATCTGTCTGCATTCCTGCAGAACCAGAAAACAAGGACAGCTGTGATTCAGGGACTTGGGCCTGCAGAGCACACATCCACCTCTCTTGGTTTAGCTTTTGCATTGGAACTGTTTTTGTACAGGGTAGTGCAAAACAGATTGGCTTAGTCCTTAGGCACCACTGAAACTCCGGGCACAGTGGAATAAACCCAAGCCCAGCACGTTCCCAGTCCAGCCTGCACAAAGGAGTGCTTGGGCACCCAAAGGGAGCAGGCAGCTCTGGCCCAGCATGTAGGATAAACTGGAGTCATTGGTTATGTCTTGGTTATTATTGGTTATGTTTGTGTGTTGTTCCAGTGGCGAGTGATTTCTGTTCCAAGCACTATCCAGAGATGCTGCCTGAGATGGGGAGGTGGGACTAATCCTTAGCAGCCTCCCACCAGCTTTGGCCAGGGACTTCTATTCCCTAAAGTATTCCTCCCCTAATGAAGCCATTGCTAACCCTGAGCAAATCGAATGGAGCAGGCAGGAGAGCCCAGGAGGCTGAGCAGGAGCTGCTGCCCAGCTTTAATTCAGGAGGGGATTATTGACACACCAGGGCTGCCTAAATGGCTTAACAGGCCTAAGGCCACACAACCCTCCTACTCCTTGGAATGCTCCGAGTCCTCCACAGATGCATATTGTGGGACTGTCAGGGTCAGAGTAAAGGAAACAGCATATTTAAATGCTTTCCAGCTGGCATATTTAAATCTCTTTGTCTTCCTCTGAGACACACGCAGGTTAACTGCAGCTGACGACATATCTCTCATGCAAATACTGCTCCAGATAACACGGAGCCATTATATTCACCCTGCCACGAACCTAAACAAGGGAACACTCTTAAAATCCCATGTCTGTATGCCTGCATTTGGGACTTAAACACGTTTACTTTAAATGCAGAAACAAGGCGCAAAGTTTGAACCTAATGACAGGCTTTCCTGAAGAAGCCTCCCAGAGCCCCGAGGGTGACACCTCAGAGAGCAGCTGGCCCAGGTCAGCCCGTCTGTGACCCGCTACTCACGAAGCTACTCTGAGATGAGCTGGCTGCAAAGCCAAGGGCCACATACAGACGATGTGGTAACCACGTAGCAGGCGATTAAGAATAGTGCAGACAGAAAGTTCATGTCCTCATGAGTTGCCGGAGGCTCCCCACACGTTGGAGAGGAAACAGAGTGGACCTTACAGCCATTCTGCCCCACTTTTGTTGGAGCTGTGGCCTGGATATGGTGGTTCCTGTGTGCAGGGAAACAACCTGTGCTTTGAGAACCTGCTCTGTGCTCCTCAGGCTCACAGAACTCATGTACCTAAACTTTACATGAGCCTTTCTGGTTGGGAAAGGGAAACGAAAAACCGTATTTGTCACCAAATTAACCATAATCTCCAAATCCAAATTGCCAACAAAATATTCTGGAATGACTCTTCAGTGGCGGTTGAAAGTCCCAGGGGAATGAGGTATTCAGTTTGCTGAGCGACACGAGGCTTTATTATAACAATATATGGAATAACAATTGCTGTCATGTTGGTCATAAAGAAACACCAAACGCAGGAAGAAAAGTCCAGTGAATTTCTAGAAGACTTGACTGTCTGACTTTTCATTTCTCCACCTATAACATCATGTCCCCAGGAAACCTGGATTTTGCAAGTAGCTCGTTTTACCAGAGAAACAGCCTGCCACCATGAAATGCACTGTTCATTAAATGTCTTCATCAGCGCTCAGTGAAATCAAAGACAGAATTCCCACTGACTTCAGTGGACAGGATTATGCTCCACAGCCTGATCCAAAGAGGGCAAAAGCCAAGAGAGGGTACTTATTGATTTCAGCAGACTTCAGGTCAGGTCAGGATCTCAACAATTCATCACTGTACATAAGGGAGTTCTGCTATTAAAATGGAAATTAAATGTCTTCCCCCTGTATTATCAGGGGAAGTCATGGCATAATTGATGAAAAGACAAGTCAGAAAAATTATATTGTCTTTCAGTGAGGAGGAATGTTATCTTGGAAACCAAAACTCCAACATGAAACATCCATGAGCAAAGCACTTGAAAAGAAACTTGATACTACTCATATCCTAAAGAGAAACAGCAATAAATACCAACCCTCTCCTTGCTGACTCAGATAGGAAACTGGGGTGAGGATGCCACAGTATTATTTATTTCATGCTTAACTGCCACATAGAGTTGTCACCTAAATAAACATCTCCTAAGCAACTGACTGTCTCTGTGCTCGAGCGCTTTGTTGGACGAATGGCTGAATAAGTGGTTCCAGAACCAGAGGTACTACAGTGTGAAAGGAACTACAATAGGAAGAATGAAGAGCTAGGCAATGAGCGGGGATACAGGGCTACATCTCAGCACTTCACTTTTCTTATACTGTGTCTTCTACCATATTTTATCAAATAAAATACAAATTTTTAACTTATCCTACAGCTTTTCATAGAGGATTAGTATAATGTAATATGGACTCTGTGTCTAACTTAGTCACAAAGGGCAGGGACTCTCAAATCTGCAGCATTTGCCCCTCAATAATACTGTTGTGTTTGCAGCTCCAGCTCCACCACTCCGCAGTCACTTATGTCCAGGAGACTGGGACAGCAAATCATGGAGGTTTTAAAAGGAACCAGCACAGAAAACAAATTTCTTACCACTACTGTGGTACTTGTACTCTCTAATTACTGTGAACTTGAGCTCTCTAATTGCTAGGTAAACCGTTTGTCAATGCACTGTAGATGCGGGGTAGGACTGTGAGAGGCAAACCTTGGGCTGCTGTCACTGTGCCAGGCTCAGCCTGTCTCATTTTGGGGTATTTGCATTCTAACTCAGCCCAAACGCACCTGCAGATCCATCACACCAAAAGCCCATGTCCTGATCCATGGCCAGGGGACACAGCACTCCACAAAAACATGCACTCTGTGCCCTCTTCACATGGGGACACATTGGCAGACACACGTGAGAGAGGCAGCAAAACTGCAGCTGAAGCTGCTCTGCCTGACCAGCACAGACCACAGACGAGCTCGCAGCTAATGGAAAAGTTCATTAGCAACAGGAACTGGATTAATTTCTTCATAACACTGATTGACTTGGACAGCACATTTCACTAACATTTATGATGCAGGGAAACATAATTATGATTTCCCTGAGTGACAGGATAAGATGACACAAAACATGTAATCAAATTTTGAAAGGGCAAATTAATCCTATAATTGTTTGATAATTCCTTGCCAGTGTCATTTGAGCTGTTAGATATAGCCAATGAAATGAAGTTCTGAAGTTGCATCAATAAACACCATTCACAGGACATTCTTGCATTTTAAATATCACTGTTTCCACTGCCTGCAAATGATAATCTGGAGCTGTAGATGGCTGGCTCTGAGTGTCCCCACCGTGAACTTGGCCTGGGTTTGCTGCCATGGAAATAGTCACCTGCCAGACGCTGTCTCAGATGCCCCAGGGCAGCCTTCTGATGTGCTCTGCGCTACCAAAGCTTTTACTCCACTACAGCCTTTGTGAGTTTGGCTCTGACATTGATTAAAGGCACAACTTTGTCACAGCTCGGCAGCTGAAGGGACTCCTGATTCCTAGAGCTGAAGGTACTTTCCACCAAGCAGCTCAAAGGAGGGTGCGGCTGAGTGGCAGAGGTGCAGACACGTGTGTCCTCTCCAGGTGCAGACAGACATGTCTCCTCACTGCTCTGATTTGTAACAAAGGCATTTGTGATTATAGGAGAGGGATGAAGAGAAACCTAAATGCAGGCAGGATTTAACAAGCTTTGAGGGCACGGCACAAACCAGCGCGTGGTTCTCACCGTGCACCGGGGAAGGATGGCTGCAGAGAGAGCTTTCTGCCACAAGCCTTGTCCTACACACAGACTCAGTCCATATCATCACCAAAGCGGAGATGAGAGACGCCGGCCGTGGCTGACCCCGTGGACTGTTCACCGTGGCCTGAGTGCACCCAACAGTGGTTCTCATTTGGCTGTAGTTCAGTATTAATGCAAAATGAGAATTTATTAAAGACAACTACAGAATAATTGATCAGGCTAATGTCTCCAGGGACAATTCGTGCCTGATGGCAGATGTCAGGTCAGACCGGCCGCGGCTGAGGCAGAACAAAGCCGGCAGAGATGCTCGGAGGAGGCAGCCGTGGCTGAGGACTCCCTTTGTGCCGACTCTGCCCACCTGCTCCCGGATGCAGGGGCGCAGCCGGGGCCCGGGGGAGCCGGAGAGCCGGGCAGGGCCGGGCAGCAGCAGCACGCTCCCCGCCTCGCAGCTGGCGCAGCGCCCCGCGGCTCAGCCGCCCTGCCCCGCTGCTGCCTTCACCGCGGCGCTGGGGCTCCGTGCCGCTGCGTGCCAGCACCTCCGCAGCCTGCACGCACCTGCAGAGCTCTGCTGAACCCCCGGCTTCGGTCAGCATTTACGTGCTGCTGCTAAAACCACCGCTCTGCGTTTTGTCGGGGTTGCATTTAAGAAGTACAACACTAAAACGGCTGTGAACTCTGTGTGCAGCGACCAAACTCAGAGTCGTTCTATGTGATGGTGACTGAAAATCTGTCCAGATCTCAAGGGTTTGGGTATTTCTGACCTGGTAAAATGAAATTTTTGCTTGCATTAATTTTGAAGAGATCTTTCTAGATGAAACTGAAATTCCATGTGAGCTTGATTAGTTAAACACTTCCAAGCACAGATCTCTCTGGATCCTTGAGGCCGACCTGAGTCATCAAGGACTGCAGGTGATTAACATGCAAACTTCCTAATTCTGCTTTGAAAAACCATCACAGGCATAATGTGGTATAGAATACATAAGGATTTATTTAGTACCTCAAGTTCTTCATGTATGTGAGCCAGTGGAAGACGGAATAGAAGATTTCATAGTATGAATGGAATAAATAAAAAGCAAATTTGACTTTACTAGATAAAAAAATAAAATGTAGTGTCATTCTCAGATGAATGTGTGATTCTCATTAATGATGCAATAACAATAAATTCAATCCAGGCAGAGCTAGACAATGGCTGGAGAGGGGGATGTGGAGATGAGGCTGAGGCAGAGCTGGCAGCCCTTCCTCCTCCCAGGAAACCATCTCTGGAGGGAGTGAATTTAAAGTCAGAACAGGCAGATAATGCAGGTGCACCCAGTGACTTCTGCTCTCTGAACAGAGAGCACGTTTTTTCCAAGCCACAGATTCTCTCCCACCAAAGACTTTTCTTCTCTGGCAGATGTTGAGCAGATGCTTTTTATTATAAACAGACAGGAAAGGCTTTTCAATTACCAATTACTTGAAGGAACAAAGAGGAATGTAGCCTAATTTAGAGATAATATTGAAATAATATATATGTACATAAAAAAAATTAAAATTATATTATCAATCTGGATTAAAATTATCACTCTATTTGTCATATTTGAAATGTTATCCTATTCCAGTCCAGTCCAAGAGACTGGACCTGTCATCTGGACCTATCTGGAGTAGATTGGAGGCGCAGATTCTAAAGGCATCCCACCACTCTGGTCTGCAACTACAGCTTCTGCAGGAGGATCTGTGAGGCAGCACAGCCAATAAACTGCATTTTCAGCACCACTAACTACAGTAATCAATATTAATTACATAAAATTTTTGAATTTATTTTAATAAGCACTGACTCGAGAGTGAAGAAGAGAGAGAGAGAAGAAAAGGTCACAAAACAATTAGAAAATGTCAGTCAAGAAGGAACTCCCTGTACCTGTTGAGTTTACCCAAGATACTCACAAGGTCATAGAGAAGGAAGCCAGAATCATCCAGTTAGAAAAATTCAAATGTTCCAAATTTTCTTCGCATTGCCTCTTTCAAACATGTTAAATCTCAGGATCACACTGGTCCAACACTAAATGAAGCCTTGTTTGTTCATTGACCTTGGTGATGGAGTGAAGAAAGACAGTAGCTTTACTAGCAGCAGTGGTTTCTATTTTTCCTGCATAATCCCCAAATAGCTCAGTGACTCTATAGAGCATATCCTACAGCACTGCCTTTTTCAAGCTTCTCCACAGAAAAACTTCCATCTTACAAAATAACCCTCCGACCTGGACAACACTCAGCAGGATGAAGAACTAAAGCTTGTTCAGAAGTGAAATCAATAACAGGAGATTAATTTTACTTTCTGGTTTACCACTCTTGCATCTGTTATTGTTGGAAACATTTTGAATAGGGGGGGAAAAAAAGAGGTGTTACATTTCCCTGTAACCTCTTCACTAACACTCCTGTTACCATCATTCAATTATTTCAGTACTGTTGAAGCCCTTTAAGGTTTTCACAGGCATTGAAAATTCTGTGTATTCTCCTTCCCCCCAGTCACTAGTGGGAGCAAAAGCTTTGTGTGACCAAAGCAAAATCACAGAAAGGGACCAATCATTCAGTGCCTGACCATTTCCATCAGTGCCTCCGGAAACCGTACATGCTTGATTTCCAGCAGATTTCTTTTGCAAATAGTAAAACAAGAACAGATTTTCCTCTTAATTCCTGTTTGATTGCAGAGGGAAGAATTTGTGTCAAAGGATATTCCTGGAGATTCAAATGAGCTATTAGAAATTTTGTCTCCTAAAGTGTTTAGAAAACATACAAACAATGTGCATTCTTTGGGATTCTTTGTCAGGGCAGATGCAACAATAGACCTCAGGAAAGATGAGCAGATGTTATTCTGCACACTCTTCATTTCAGAGGCTTTAGAAATTCATGAGGTCTTTTGTAGGTTTTATGAATCTTCTAATAACAGTGCAGCTGTTCCATTCAGGACTTGAACTTGCCTTCAGACGTTTACTTCCATCTGCAGATGCTGAAGGAATGGCTATATTTGACAGGTTTGTAAGATATTCTCTCCAAAGGCAAACAGGCAGTTCCTGTAAATTCTGTGTCTTTCCCTCCTCCCATGCCCTGGATTCTGCTGTACCGTGGCTCGAATCTTTTGGTAATTCATTGTTGCATTGCCTCCGTCCCTTTGACATAGAGATCTCAAAGACAATTCAACTTTCTCAGAATATTTCTACTTTCTGCATAGGCAGCATTATGATTATTTTCCAATTTTATGAAAACAACCATTGAAGCTGTCAACAACAGCACAGAAACTCATGTACTGGCACACACGCGTGTGCTCTCATTACATTCTGCTCAGGCGAGACAAATCACATTGCAGATGGTTTCGCTGGAAGACGCGGATTTGATCAACAAAGGCACTGTGCTGAAGCCGACTGGATTGCCCAGAGCCAGGCTGTTTGACACCAGGCCTCCTTTGACAGAGCCACCATCCCTTCTGGAATGTCCAGATGGAATATTTAGGTCTCTGCTCATTCTGCATTTTTGTTATCTCACCTTGCATTCACTTTAAATTCACTGATGGGTTTATCTAGCTCTTATTTATTTATTTTCCTGCTAATCTTGAAAAATGTTGTTTACTCTTATTCACGTA
The DNA here is from genome assembly GCA_013390105.1 of Tichodroma muraria. Taxonomy (NCBI): domain Eukaryota; kingdom Metazoa; phylum Chordata; class Aves; order Passeriformes; family Sittidae; genus Tichodroma; species Tichodroma muraria. The sequence continues at coordinate 71,904 of WAAG01038660.1, read as the reverse complement.
GTAACTGCTGTAGCAATTGGATGGTCCCCAGAAAAAAAATCAGACATTTTCAGTATTGTGCTTGGCTCCTCTTCAAAGGCAGGACAGTACCTCACAAGCTTCTGTCTTTGCTCTATGGTTTGAAAATACCCTTCAGCTGCCTCCAGTGTTCCCTGAATGAGGCCAGTTGTCCCTCTGGATGCAAAGCATCAGAGTGGTCATTCATCCAGCACAGGAACCAAATAACAGAATTCCTTTGGTACGTGGTAGTATCAATTTACTTTAACAACAGTAAAATTTATTGAACCAAAAATATTTATGGTCTGCATCCAGTGTATTTATTCCTCAAATGAGAACTTACCTGCCTTTTGGTTAAGTACTGGCAGTAGTAGCATACAGGTAAGTACTCACTAGTTAGTGTGCACTGAATTTGACACTCCTGAGCACAGAGGAGATATGGAAGAAAACACACAATTCACTTAACAGGAAGAGTTGTTTTCAGAAAACTGTTGTGAGGTGAAACAGGCTTGGTTTTGCCTTGAAAGACAAAACGAGAGTGCTTCACTTGAAATAGGAGCAGAACTAATGCTGTAATTACTGGCCTGTGGCAGCACTGAAGTCTGTGGAGAGCATCAAACTTGGGATGGGGTTAAGGTGATCTCAGTTCAAAGGAGGGACAGACACTAAGGATAGAATGTGCCACAGAGCAATTACAACAGTGGTTGGGCAGGTCCTGACAGAATTTAATTGTATTTGTATACAGACAAATGCACTGAGTGCCAGTGAATGAGAAATCTCACCCTGGATTTCCCCAGCAACCGTACTTTTTCTGGAATTAAAAACCAGGGCAGCAAAGGCATAGTGGAAGCCCTGGTTCCCATGCCTCCCAGAGAAGGAAGCTTGGTCAGCCCAGTGATTAAAAATAGAAGAAAGAAGTAGAACAACAGAAAAAGAATATGAGGTGGGACTTCAGCCAGGGCCTGATTGAAGAGCTGAACTGAGTCTGGGGGCTTTCAGAAGGCAGATCCCCTCTCCTCCTTCCTGCCTGCCTCCCAGGGGCTCAGAGGTGATTCCCACCTGAGACAGTCTCCCACCTTGCCATCCCATGGGGGGTTGTTTTTGCTGCAGTTATTATCCATTAAAAATCAGGAAAAGACAAGCTGCTCTGCAGGGAGGTGACACTGCAGGTCACAGCTACCCCACGCAGCCTCGGCGCTGCTTTCTGCCTGTCACCAAGATCCCTGTGCAGAGACCTCTGGGGACACGATGTCCCAACAAGCGCCGCAGCTACAGAGATCCAGAGGAAATGTGCTAAAGGAATGAGAGGAAATCTGACAACTAATACTTCCTATTTTCCTAGATCTTCTACTCAGAGGAGCAAGCTGCCAGGTGGGTGTTGGACTGTATTCCCAGCCAGGAATAGACTGACATGCTGTTATTTTGTGTTTCCCTGAATCCCAATGGATATTAACTGAAATGGTAACTATTCTGATTAACAATCACTTCATGATTATAGAATAAAGGAAACAGCTTTTCTTTCTCCTCTAAAGACAGTGCTTGCTCGTTAGAGTTTGGGATGTCCATATGTTTTCCAAATTCAGACTGTAGCCCTGCATATGGAATTGCTGGTAATAGCTTTTACAACTAATTATTTGGAGATATAAGCTATTAAAATTATTTTGAAAAGATATCCCGAGTTTGCCAGAGATATCTGACTGTGTCACTTAGGTGGGAGAGGAACAGCTGAACTGTCTCCTGGTGGGTCCCATGTAGAGACCAGGAATTTGAGGAATGGCACGAGTAATGGTTTCCAGTGATCAGAAATTTGTAACAGCTTTTGTGCACTTCTGGGCCCCCTTTCCTTTACATGCCACCATCACCAAACACTTTGCAGCACTTGGAGAGAACAAAGTAAATACGTGAGATTTCTGTTAAGTCCTGTACATGAAGGAATGCTTCCAGAGCTCCGGATGAGCAGGAATGGGAGGCAGAGCTGGTGCTCTCCTGCAGATCTACACTTGCTCCCTACCTCCTCAGCCCAGATGTGGCTGACACACTCCTGCCTGTAACTGCTTTTTCCAGACACTCCAGGAAGTTCAGTGCTTGGAAAGAGAATGGTCCTAGAGAAGCTGAGACTCTCTTTCTTCAAATACACTGGAAAATGTCTCACAGGCATTCCTCTCTGGATGCAGAACAGGACCCAGCCCAGATTATTCTGTTGTGTGTGTTCAACTCTTGGATTTGCAACATAATTTAAAGGAAAATCTGAAGACATCTCCAGGCAATAAAAGGATACTAGTCCATAAAATGGGCTGCCAGTGTTTCAGTGATAATATAAGGAGATTAATATCATTATTCAGCCTCTGACTGAAGTGAGAGTGCTGGTATTTGATGAGAATGCCACAAGCAGAAAGCTGTCAGCCAATCTACCACCAAAACAAGAAGGAACCACATCAGGCTATTTCAAAATATCAGGGTCCCTTAAAAACAACCTCCCAAATCTGAAACCAATGAAAAAGAAGCGCCCAGCTGGGGCAGTTTGGTTCCTGCCTCTGTGGCAAGCGAGGCCTGGCCAAAGCCCTGGCACTGACTGCCCTGGGGTCCCCCCTTACCGGACACAAACGCTACCACTGCCTGCCCGGGGGAAGCAGGACAAGAGAAGAGGGAAATTAAGAACCTCAAAAATGCCTTTACGTATGTTAAAAACAAACAAACAAACAAACAAACAAATGGGAAACTTTACCTTTATGCTTCCAATGCTTATTTTTTCTTTCTAAGGATTAAACCCTCGATATACTAATGAAAAGCCTGAAAATGTTTGCAGCTTCAAAGGGCTTTGTCCTGACTATTTTGGTGTAATAAGCACTGGCAAAGATAGTCTATAATTTTGATTAAAGAAAATAAATCTATAAATAAACAAGTGTGGTTGATGAAGCAAAACTGCGTTTCCAGCAGAGGCATACGCTCAACCACAGAATAATAAAGAAACAAAAGACTTGATCCAGAACTTTCCAAAACATGTTGTCACTGTGCCTAGGGGCTTCAGCTGCTGGCTCCAGTCCTCTCCCCTTTGCAGCCAGCTCCAGAGGAACTCCCCTCTCCGGTGCAATCAAACCCAGATTGACTGGTTTTTGGAAGAGACTTCTTTTTATCGTTCCCTTTCATTTCAGGCACTTCCCCAATCCCAGACTCGCCGTCTCTCCCACCCGGCCCCAGAGGAAGGCCTTGTCCTGCCTGGGCTGGGCAAAGTCTCTGCCCGGGATGGGAGCCGCAGCTGCTGTTCCACACTCTATTTTTAGATCCACCGTTTTCTTGAGAAAACGCCCGAAGGGTTCATTAAGGCGGCTTTTCCTCTCTGATCCACGCTGCCACATCGGAAGCAGCTGGAGCGGGTATCCTCAGAGAGAAGGGCTCCATCCAGTGTCTGCCGGATGAGTTACTGAGAGCTCTGCTTACATTTATAAATTAAACCTCAGAGACTGCTTCCACTCCGAAGGAAAGTCATACTCTTCAGTAAAAGAACCTGTAGGAGCAACTAGAACAGAATTCTCAGCACAATTCTTGGCGGGTTTGCCTGACAGGCGAACATCCTGGGGTGCTCCCAGCCCTGTTCTCATTCAGACAAGGCTGGAGAGAGAATGTGACGCTGTTATGAGCAATAGGTGATCAGACATTTTCAAAAATACACCGCAGTGACATTCTTGGGTTTGAATTGTTGAATTTTTTGGCAAAAGATGACTTTTGAGCTTATCAGACTCAGGATTTGATCCTGTTGCTTTAAACAAGCGAGTCTAAGGGTAAGGATGTGCACAGCATCGTTAAGTGCAGCCTCCAGGTTCCTACCTTCCCATGAAAAATACTCTTCAGCGTTTTGATATCTAACAGCTTGTTTCTGGAGTGAATATTGGGATGTTCTAAACCACACTCCAGTACAATCAGATGTGTCCCAGTCTGAAAATGCTGCTGTCAACAGAATTTAACTGGGTAAGCGTATTTATCCACATGAAAAATTGTCCTTTAATCTTAGTTCCACCCCGTAAAATGTAGGTAGCATCTTAAGCTGTTCTGTGCTATCTGAGTAGGTGAAAGGAAGCTCCTTTGTACTCCTCATCTCTCAGGCACAGAGCATTAGCGCGTGCAATTAGGCGTGACATTTGGGTAAATATTACTTGTGTTAACAGCCAAAGCACCCAGGAGACAGCGATCAGCGAGCAGGGAAAGGAAGGGGAACAAAGCCCTGCCGAGGCAGAGTTTTGTGCTGGCAAAAGTAACACACAAGTCTGTGGATTATCATTTTCACCTCCACCCAGACTTAACTCCTGATATGTTGTCGGTTGTACTTACTTTCTATGAGTGTTACTCTTCATATTCAACATTAAGCTGAATTCTCAGGCATCTTATAAAATGCCAGCTACTTCCTAATTTTAATATCCTGAATTTCTTACTTTGTATGTACAAAATACTCACATTCACCAATTTTATTTAACACTGAACAGTTCAATACTAAAGAGGGGCTGAGAATGGGGATGCTCCTGGTAAAAGTTTGCACGGAGACAAAACAAAAATGTAAAACTAGTACCTGCATGCACAGATTTGCTGCTAGGCACCATATTGGTTTAAAGGTCGAGCTCTCTACACGATCATTACATCACCAAGGGCTGGGCTGTAACCCCTTCATGCTTGATGAGAATTCACCCCCTGGGATTTGCTGCCGTTAATTACAGTTGGGTTACTCAGCAGCGAGGCTCTGAGCAGTGGCTGTGCTCAGATCTAGGTTACTGGGGCTCGACCCTAAGGTCTTTTCCCGGATTAAAAGATACAGGTTGCAGTCAGTTCTGAACCACAAATTGCTTTAGTTTATCTTTACAAGTGAACTAATGAAAGAATATTTTATCTGCACATTAAGAAAATGTCAAACCTTCCCCAAAGGTATCCAGATTACCCTATATGTGAAAGATCTGCTGATTTGGTTGCTCAGGGTTTATATTGTGAAACCACTGAACAGTTTAAGTGCCCTGTTCAGTGCTTCCAGAGCAGAGACTGCTGGAGCCGCAGAGCCTGGACATCGTGGCTGGGTCACCCGCTGAGAGTGGCCCAGCAAGCCCAGACACTCCTTCCCAATGGCCAGGTTGCAAAGCTGTGCTCATCTTTACAAAGGACTGAGCTTTTTTTTCTCTTTTGTGGCCTCCAGATGTTTTGGGGCATTACATATTGCATCCATATTTATATTAAAAAAACCCCACACATAAGATTTTAAAAGAAAACTTCTTGCTTGATTTGGTTTTTTTTAATGTAAATCCATCTGGCTGGTGGAGATGATTAATAGTGTGTAAATGCCGCAAACTGACAGACACTGGGCTTTCATTTGTGTTGCATAAACTTTGCTTTTAGCTTGTTTCAGTCAGTTATGAATTTGATCTTTTTTCTATTCATAAAAGTGAGCTCCAGGACCACCACCACCAGCTTTAGCTCAAATTGCTGACATCTCACACCATCACAAAGAAGACCTGGTGTCAGAACACGTAATATTAAATATCTATTATCACATTCATAAACTGTAGATGTTTAAAAGTCATAAGCTTTTTTCCTATCAAACCTGGCCTTTTGGATGTGGGGAGTGTGAGAAATGTCAGTGTGACTCGGGTCAATATGGATCTATTGCATGGGATTCATATAAAGATAATCTTTAGCAAATAAAAAGGGGAAGGGAGAGTCAAATAAGGCATGGTATCAGAATAACAGGATATTTCTAGTTATTCACTCACAAAGTATATTTTGTAGGCCTCACAGCATCATTATGCATTAACATGTTTGGGCTTTAGCCATTATGTGTGCTTTTACCAATTATTATAAATTGCACCAATTATTATAAATTGTAACCCTTTTATGTATTTGCTTTTGTAACAGCTATTATGTATTTGCTTCTGTAACCTTTTTAGACATAGTGCAAATTGTAATTGTCTTTGTAAATAATGTGGTTAAAACTGTTAGAACTGTGCATGAAGCAAGGCTATTACAAGCTGTAAGAGTGACTATAAGAGATGTATAGCAGGATACGGCTGTTTTGTGAAAATGTATGGCCAGGAAAAAGCTGATCATGCAGAAAGTAAAGGTCAGAAAAAGGACACTGAAGAAGAAAAGGAGCCTCCTTCCTGAAGACCACCAAAAAAGGGCATTTGACCCCTTAGTAACAGCCCGAGCAAGCACAGAACAACTGATGTGATGACAGAACAAGGAAAAGAAACAAGGAGGGGGCTTTGGAGAAATGGAAACTAGACTCTGGGCGGACACAGACTGACCAGTGCCACGTAAAAACAGGGAAATGAAAGAGGAGGGGGCTCCAAGGAAATAGAAACTGGGAATTCAATAAATAGAGAACCTCTGCCCTGGGGTGTGTGCAGTAGGTGGAGCGAGGACTCCCCTGCGCACCCAGGCCTGTCTGCTCGCTTTGTATTTGCCTCATACCTAATAAATGAATTGATTAAGACTATCCTGATAGCTGTAATTTATAACAGGAGCAATGGGCACTGCAAGCAGGTCACATCATCATTTCATGTCAGGGCTGAGAATAAGGGGATGAACCTCCTTGGGAAGTACACATACATTTTCAAAATGCTGTTCTTGGGATCTTTTGCCAAGGATTCTTAAAAAAACTGATCTGTCATGAAAGAAGATGAAATGTAAAAAATGCATATCTTGCTTTTCACTTCAGAGAGAACTGTATCCAAGGGTGGAAGCAAACACAGAGCTATTTCCTTTCAGAGAAGTTTTTGCACTAGCTTTCACACTGCACAATCCTTAATGGCCATTTGATGGACTTGCAACGGTGAATGGGTTTAGGATTGAGCTATCATTTCATTTTATATCAAACTCCTGATTATTGTGGGTTTCACAAATGTCTAGAGATGTTTCCAGACTCTCACAGTGGGAGTAAAAGCCTCATTTTCTGCAAACACCTGAAGAAGTTCCTGCAGAGTTCCACCAAGCAGCCACGGGTAACATGAACTCCCCTTTCCGGCCGATTTGTCTCTGTTTAGAAACTCACATGTGCAAACCTTGTCCGTGGCACAGCTCCAGCACCATCTGCTCCCGTGTCTCCAGAGCACAGGCAGCGAGGAGCTCTGACAACTGAGGCTGGAACATACGGCATGTTTGTAGCACAGAGCTGCTGCACACGAGTAGGCCTTGAAGGAGAGTGAGATGGTTTGCACTGTCCTTTCACATCCAATTTAGTGTTTTCTGCTGTTTTGGTTGAGTACATTGAGTACATTGGCTGTTGAGTTTAAAATTCAGAAAAAAATATAATAATTCCTTGGTGTTTCTCTAAGAAAACTATACACGTATTCAAGGAAGCTGTGTACTCAAGCTTCCACTTTGTGTGGAAAAAGACAAGCAGGGTAACAGAACTGTTATTTTTAATGCTCAAATATGTACGTCCAAATTATTTTGGCACAGGAAAACATTTGGAGAGTTACAGAACATTTGGGTTGTGCAGAATGGAGCTCTCCTGCCCTAGCTGTGGCTCTGCATTTAGCAGAGGGAAGGGGTTAGAGTTCTCTAACCTAGTGTCTCTACATGGACACCTTGCCGTGCAGCCTCTTTAATCCCATCATGGAGATAACTGCTGTGCACAGGAGGGAGCTCTGGAGTCATCCCTTGGGCAAGGCGAGGCCAGCTGAGCTGCTCATTCTCCTGTGGTAGCTGCCAGAGACATAAACAACAAATAAAGCACTCCCTGTCCCTTATCATGTGCCCAGCTCGTGAGCCCAGCCCTGCCTTCCCAGATGAGAGCCATGGGAAGTGTGGATGATGCACAGCAAACTACAGTTCTGCCTCACTTGGCTCTCTACTGAGGGCCACGTTTGTTCTTGAACAACCACTCAAATACCACGTTTAAGATCATGAGAGTGGGAGAACACTCTTAATGTGAGAGACATCCATTCTATTCACTCTTTCAGAGCTCCTTCCACAGCATTTTTTGACTGTGACAAAAACATTGCTTGGATTCTCCTGGAAACATATGATCTCCAATAGTAAAAGGGTTGTTTAAAGAAAGAGGTTACTTCTAGAGTGGCCATCAGTTGTTATGGATGGTGATTTCACAGCACCTGGAGAAGGAACAGGGAAAGACAGGCAGCAGCTCTGCAGGCCAGCCCAGAGCAGATGTTGCACCTCTGTGAGCACCTGAAGGCTCAGAGGGAGCTCTCATTTTCTCCACAGATCTTCTGTACCTGGCATACAGAGCTGCACTCCAAACAACGCGTGGCATCTGTTCTAGCACGGAATTAGATACAAAAACAGGGAGAAAGTTGGGTACATGAAATACCTGTGTGTTTGCTCACTACTGTTCGGTTTGGCCAAACCTGTTGGGAACTGGGAGAAGTGAAAAACCTGTCAGTATTTACAAGCTTCTGGAACAGCTCCATTCTTTAATCATTTCTAAGCTCCAAGTAAGCAAGAAAGGACAAATGAACAGCTCTGACAACATACTGACTGACAACGTGTTAACATTCTTAAAGCACTCCAAGAGTGCTTTCCAAATAGGTTTTGGAAGGTGAAAGAAATGAGCAGAATGCAGTGTGTGCAGCCAGAAGTACCGTGTGATGGCAGCTTCAGTGATTCTTCTGCAGTACTGAACATTCTTTGACTTGCAGAAACTCAAACAATCTGTCTCTGAAGAAATAGCTCCAGGATGTTGCGACAGGAAGGAAATGTACTGTGTAAATGCTGGAGCATCTTATGGAACTGAGAGATGCTGTGCCTAAGGAAAACTGATTGGGAAACATTTAAGTAATGCACGTGCCCAATGAACAGGATCAATATGCTCTGAAACACAGAAAGCTGATAAAGCTGAAATTACAACAAGGCATATATCTGCCACCCTGTATCCATTGCAAAGTCACCTGATGTGACTCTGTTTTCAGTGTGAGCTGTGATGTAGCAAAGTACCAACATAATCAGGCCCTTCACCGTGTCCCAACGTTAATTTTTATGTTTAATCCACCAGCATTGAACTCTGGGAATAAGAGGGGCTGCTCAGGTTAATTCCTAAAGCAGAGTAGGAAGGAGCAAAGAATAAGTGCTCCATGAGCAGTTACGGGGCTTACCAAGGACTTACCAAGGCTAGACCTATCCCTATTCCAAACAAGGAACAAAATTAAATGCACTTGGAATTTCAATTTGACAGCTGTGAGCACTGCTCTGTGAATGCTAGAATGGGACAATTTTGTCCCTAAGAAAAATCCCTGGTTTCTTGTAGGTGTTGAACTGTAAATATTGAAGCTGCATTGAGCAATGGTGTCCAATGAAAAGGGAATTTATCCACTCTAGGCACCAGCCAAAGCCTGTAATTTTTCCTCAGAAAATTCCCTATTGATAGCACTCAAAAGAGCTCTCCCACATAGATATTTTTGACAATGCTGCTTCTATTATCAGAATAAAAAACACACCCATTTTTGCTATTGTGAGTGTGGCAACTACAAATTTATTCTCCCTATTAAACTGTCAGTAACTTTTCACTGAAAATGTTCTCATCTTCTGGAATCTGGCTGCCTTCATCTGAGCTGAGAAATAAAGGAAAATGATCCATCCAAACTTCCAGAAATCACTGACTTGGTGGAAAGTTTTCACACTGTATAACCAGTGATACATCTCCAAAATGCTCAGTTTATCCATCACCCAAGGCATGTGCAGAGGATGAACTTTTCTACTTATGTTCTAGCACTATCCACACATTTAGAGATGACATCTAACTCAAACTCACACAAACATCTAAGCAACAAGTTACTAACACATACACTGTGCTAACAAACCAGCAAAAGCAGGGGGGTATTGGACTCCTTCCCTGAAAAAGGAGGAATTGATACTCTGAGCAGGGCCTGAATTCCACACGCTCCTGGTCCTGGGTTTCAGCTTGACTTTTGCAGCTCTCAGTAGCATTTTGGTTACATTTTCTTACTCATACCTCAAAGACATCTTACAGAAACAGAAAAGTCCTGGATTCATTTGGGAAACAAAGTCTGTTGGGTTAACTAGGAATTCTAAGAGCCAAGTAGTGAATCTGAAAGTGATAATACCTGAGAGTGCCACCTTGTGTTAATTCCAAGGGACTGGGGAGAGCTAGCTGAGAGTTAGGTCCTGAGGCAGCTTCAGGAAGGCTCTGCCGGGAGAGCCATACGGAAATTCAGGTTACGTTTCACTGATGGATTGTAATCCAGGTACTGTTTGAAGCGAACAGTGAGTCACATCCATGACAGCTAACAGTCTATACACATGGCAGCCTACTACACTGGTGGGAAACGGTGCCAAAATAACTAAGAGGCAATTCCAAAACAAGCCTAGGCAGACCCGCTTCCATATTTAGCTTTAAATTACAGAGTAGCAGGAAAAAATGCCAGGTTGTCAGCTTTTTATGCTTTACTCCATGGAATGCTGACAACAAGCAGGGTTGCGTGGCTGGAAAGCAAAGTCGGGGCAGAGGGCGGGGCAGGGTTTGAAAAGAGCAGGAAAGCCCAAGTTTGAAGTTCGTGCACTGTGGGAGTTTGGGAAGTGGCCGAGCCTTCGGGAGGCAGTGTCTCAGAGGGGAAGGCACTGCCCCGGGCAGCTGGGGAGGCTCTCCAGCCAGGCCAAGGCCACGGCTGTGGCTCTGCTGCGTTCCAGGAAGCAGGGGACGGGAGCACGTTCCGCAGCCAGGCGGAGGATGGCTGAAACCACAGCAGCCACAACAGCCGGAGGAAAATCTCTTTAGACAGGCAGAACTAATGAGAGGACTGAGGGCTGGCAGACGGTCGCCGCCAGTGCCAAGGTCTCTGAGGAGAACCACACAGCTCCGACTGTCCGACTGAGCTGACAGCTTGTATGACTTTCAAATTCTTGCATTAGCAGCGATTTTTAATCATCACTTAGTGCTGTATGGTCTGGGAGAAGAAGAGGAGGGAACTGTGTCTTCAAATGGGTCCCACAAAAGCCTTTGGAACTTTCATTCTGTGGAGAATTGAGATGTCCAGCCAGGGCATTAACTTCAGATCATTCAAGTTGATCACAGATATTTACAGTATTCCAAACAGCATATTCCAAGCATACAGTTAGCATGAGTCATTAATCCTCCCATCCCCTGACAGCACAGTCAGATCTCTGGTTTTCGCATGAGGGAGTTGCAGTAGTCATACACTTTGACTCTGATAAGAAGGAAATTAAGTATTAAAAAAAGGAAGAGTTTTTTTTTGCCATTTAGCTACTTAGCTACTGATAAACATACAATCCATGGCTGGGGTTGAAATCCTTATTCCCACCAGTGAGGGCACAGGCTACAGGCACCTCACAGCAACACTTCATTTAGGATGAAGGGTTCTGCAGCTCAGATGGACTCTGCTCTGCAAGGCTGAGGTGGTGTCCGCCTGCAGAACCCAGCCCCAAAGCCACATGTCTGCAGAGGTGCCACCCCACAACAACACAGACCCCCACCGGGGTTCCCAGTGAGTGACCCTGACCATCCAACTCCTCTGGAAAGGCCCTGCTCTGTCCACTGGAACTGAATACAGACACAAGTGGCCCATGGGCACTAGTTAGGAAAACAGCCACAAGCAGATGAACACTGATCAGGACTGCCACAGCCTGATTTTACTGATGACCTTAAGTACAATTGAAATGACAAGTTTTCATTAAGGTATCCTTCTGATGATCTTGATTTTTAAGTTTATGCAGGGAACAGCACACAGGGATCTTGATCCCATCTGAAGCCTCTGGAATTACTGGGATATGGGAGTAATAAAACAGTGCAAGGCCAATACAGTATTAAAGGTTCATCCCTTCACAAAATCAAGACCATCTGATATTTTTAAAGAAATATTTTGCTTACTTTGTAACAGTTAGTTTTACTAACATACTACTTCCCAAGAGAAGTGGGATTTTTTACTGCCTGTTTATAACAATAATAATAGATCAGTACATGCCCATGCCTTCATATACTTAGAAAACATTTTCTAAAATCAGTCCCTTACATATGATCAGACAAGGGAATGCAAATAGTTGAAAATTGTTTACGTACCCATTTTCCATATTCCATATATCTTCTAAATTAGGGGTCATAAGCTGCAGCAAATACAGAGTTTAAAATCCAATTTATTAGCTCTGTGAGCCAGCAGCAACCCTTATGATCATTTTAGGTACTGTAGGAAGAATGTAAGTGATTTGGGAAGGAAAATGTCTTGGATTTTAAAATCTATTTGCCACTTCTACATTAAGCAACAGCTGTTGTCAGAGTTTTAATGCTAACTGAATCACGGAAGAAAATGTTGAACTAGTGCTTTAAAAAATTCAGTAGAATTGGAGCCCAGCTGTACTATGGAATAGAACACATTTTCCTGTTCCTTCCCAGATCAGCTGCTGAGGCTTTTGGAATAACATCCCTATCAGAAGGGGCTGAGGCAATGGAACCTTTTCCCCACTACTCCACACAAATGTGGGAGCTAATTCCCACTAATTCAGATAAAAAGCCAAAACCAAGCAAAAGAATCTGTCGAGTGTCAGGCCATGGGCAGTGGTGCTTTCTGTCCCCAGGAGGGCCAGGAAGGAGCCCCAGGGGCACATGCTGGGCCCTTCTCACAGGCCATGCACTACACCCAGGCAATCGCCCAGAAACAAACAAAAAGATCACATCGCATTGCACGAAGAGCAGCGAGTATGTAGGCAGGAGGGTAAATCCTTGCTGCGAGTCATCCTGAACATTTTGCAGCTCAGGAATCTCGCCCCCGTCCTGCCATCCACTGGAGCCACAAGGGACGCCATGACGTGAATAAAGGATATCGTGCCCTTGTGCCGTTCTGCAGGCTTTGCTGCTGGATCTTGTCAGCTCTAGCGTTAGCAGATGCTGATTGCTTTTCTACCGATCTTGTTAGACCCCATTCAGCCCTCACACACATTGTACTGGGAAATCTTTTGACTGTATGGAAAAATACCATAGAGAAGAAAGTGTTAAAAGCCAGAAAGCCTCAGAAAAAACTGGCAAGTGGAGACATTTCTATTGTCTTTTTGATGATATGGAATTGTGGAGCTCAGTACATGCCACAAAGCGCATTATAGAACTATTAAACCTCTTAACACAACATCTTGGCATTTTGATTTCCAGGCTCAGTGAGGTATGGTTGTTTTTCTTGCTAAATTCACCTAATTTATCTCTGAGTTCACCTCACTTTTCAGTTTTAGCTTCCTTCATTCTCCTGCAATAATGCATCTCCATGCGTTCTTTCTCCCAGTTACTCTCCTCCTCCTGTATCTCTACTATTTGAGAAATCTGTCCAGTTTCCTTTCCGGGTACGGTTGCTGATTTTTAATGCCTCTCCCTCTGTTCTGTGTGGCGAGTCCTCTCTCTCCTGTGGCAGGCACACTGCCACGTGAGCACGTGGAACACTGGCCACCTGGAGGCCTTTAGCTGTCCATGCCTGGGCTAGGTGGGCACCACACCATGTTGTGGGGGGAAATCTGAGACAAGGATCTCATTCAAGTGAACCTTTTGTCTCCTGCTGAACATCTTGGAGCCTACTGGAGAGTGAGAAGTGTTCACTCTCTTTTGGAGGTTCTTGACTATTTTCCCACTTTCAGCATAGATAAAAATACTGCCTACTTTTGAAAACTCCTCTTGGGATTTCTTTCTCTATTTTTATTATAAAAATTATAAACAAGCACACTCACAACAGAGAACTAACACACATTAGGATGTCCTGCCTTGGTAATCCAACAAGGATGCCTCATGCCCAGCCCCACGGGGCCTCCAGGCCATGGGCAGAACTCCCCATTTCTGTGAGACCCCAGCCCCCAGAGAGCTGCTCTAAGGCATCAGCACGGCTGGTACATCACTCAGCCACATCAACACCAGTGGCACAGGAACCATTTGCATGTCAAATTCACAAATTAAACATGTGAACAGATGACAAGTGAACATCTTGATTCACACTGTGTTTCTCCTGCTTGTCAGCTCCTGGCAGTTAAGAACAGTCACTCCAAAAAGTGCTAAAAATAACACACAGTCAGGCCCTGCCTTCAAATTCTTTTTTTCTTCCCATTTTGCTTTGATATTCTGCTCGACACTGCTAATAAGGAAGTTAACATGGCCCAGAAACCATTGCTATAATTTTAAAGTAACATCAGAAATACATATGACCTCTGAGCAGATGCAAGGGCAGAAGGGGATGCAAACATCCAGCTCAGCCATGCTATCAGTCTGGACTGTTTTCTCAGGTGACATCAAGACTGCATAAAGAAGTGTGAAAGTACGAAAATGCAAAGACTAATTTGGGATCTGCCCCCTGTCAGGAAGAAGTTCAGATCCACTTCCTCACTTCTAGGATTAAGGAGAGTTTCCCAAATGTGTGTCCCGGTTTCTCTTGTGCCACATGACATGCTGCACGAGGTGTTCTACACCGTGATCATCCACATTTTCTCTATAGCCTTTTAAAATTTCTCCAAACGATAATGTTTTCCCCATCCCCTCCTTGGATAACAGACTTTTTTTGCCGCAGAGAAAAGACTCCTGTGATCTCCTGTGAGCCGATCTCCAGCCGTCTCCTTTGTCTGCCCACAGCACAGGCCCCGTGCTCAGAGCAGGGGGCCCGGGCTCGGGCCCCCTCCCCTTCTCGCTTTCCAGGGATTTCACACAAGCGGCCCCAGCTTCCTGCCCCGGCTCTGGCTCATGCAAAGGCTCCCGGTGTCTCCTGAGCTCATCTCATGGCCGGCACAGCCGCGAGGCACAGCCGCCATCCTGTGGGAGCAAACCCTTCCTCCCAGCCAGCGTCACGCTCCGGGGCAGCTACACCAAGCAGCTCTGGAATTACCGGCTGTGAAATAAAATTTCCACTGAATTAAGCCCAATTTTTGCCCAGATGCCCAGAATTTTTGATGTAGCTCTAGAGTCTTGACAATTCTGCCACAAAACTTGTGGGACACAAATGCACTGGGAAAAATTCAATCGGATGAAACACTGTGTGTTCAAAAACTACAGTTGCTGAAGCCCAAGTCCCCATCAAAAAGTGAAAATTAATAAATGGAAACGTCCTTTCCCAAAAGTGACAAATCATTATTACACTTTGCCTGAGGGAATCCTGAACTGATCTTATTGTTCAAGGGAATAAGCATGAGGCAGATTAACAATGTCTCCTAAACATTAGTTTTGAAGGCTGATTGTAATTCCAGCCAGGGAAAGGGGTTATCCAAATGCCAGTTGTGCACTGTCAGCTTCTGAGCGGAATTACCATGCTATTAGTGTTTCTATGTGTAAAACTCTTGTCAAAACAGACTTCTAGTTTTTGAAAGAAAATAAGAGGCAAACACAAAATCATCAAGGGTTTAAATGAAATATCTCCTTGGAGTGAAATATTGTCCAAAATACCGTGTTTCATACAATGTGTTAAGACACACCCTGCTCTACACATGGCACCGGGTATACCAATTTTATTTAAAACTATGTGTAGCTCACATATTCTAACAGCAAAGGAAAACTGGTCTGTAATTCTGAAGCTATTGAGCATTTCAAGTCCTGCCCAAAAGCAGAAGAATATTTACAGATTTCTAGGTGCTGTTAAGGTGAGGATTTCTGAAATAATATAATAGAAATAAATAGCATTGACTAAGTAAGCTGTCGGAAAATATAATGTTATTTCTATTTATGATGAACTGTCCATTAATACAGTAACGAGTAACACAGCAATACAATAACACAGCTGTAAATACTGATTTTATAGCTTCAAAATATACAGTGAACTAGAAAGCAAGAGATTAATCCACTATGAATGGCACAAGTGCCACTTTTACAGCTACTTTAAAAGCTACTGTGAAGTTGACTTTATAGCAACTATCACATTTATCTCATGCATATTGTTTCTGTGGCATCATCAAGGGAATACAAAATTCACACAGTGCCTTTTTTGTTTAATTATGATAATGATAATTTATGCCAATGGCATACGGACAAAAGTGAAAGATATCAAGAGACTAATCTGAATTTAGTTCTTTACTGATCCTGTTATTCCTGCCTCTTTATGCCCCATGTTTATGTTGTATTGGTTAAAAAATTAGGCAAGATACCACAGATTTAGAGAGGACTGGTGATTGCTGAATGCTAAATTAAGAGATGCATTTTGCAGAAGAAAATTCCCCAATACTTGTAGCAATAATAAACAAATCTCATCATTGAAATCACCATGATTAAAACCCAGGATGATCAATCTTGCCAAGACTGTATTTGCAAATTTGGATTTTTATTTTTTTTTTTTTTTTCCCACACTGAATGAGGAGATTAAAATAAAGCAATTTCTTCTGCTCTCTAGAGAACCTGGGTCCATGAGGTGTTTGCACCAATAGCTCCAATACCTCCCACTGGCACCTCACTGCACACCCCCAAACCAGCCAGGCTGAGGCACACGTGGGCCAAAAGGTTAATGGGGAGGGTGACCCCTGCTAAGCATGACACGGGAAAAGATGAATGTAGCTTTTGCTTACCTACGTGAAATTAAAAACTGCAGAAGACAAGCCTTTATACTGATCTTTGCTGAATGACTACACAAAAATTAAATATCCCAACTGACTTGCTCATCTTTGATGTTTTTAAACTGATAAACAGTTTAGAAACATCTTCTAGGAAAAGATTATACAAAATATTTTTGGCACCTTGGATAATGCAACCAACAAAAATGGAATGGACATCAGTAGCCAATAAACAAATTAAACCTCATCTTCATTGCTCCAATTCACCATCTATTTCTAAAAAAGGATCATGATAAGAGCGGCAGAAAAACTAGTGTCAGGAGACCTGAATCTTACATTGCACTCTGCCATTTATTTCCTACAAATTTAACTCCTCCTTGTTTTGCTTCTTCCTCTGCACAGTGGAAATGATAGCACTAATTCCTTTTCTTGTCAGACATCCTGAAATTTGCTGAGAGGGAAAAGCATCCCACAGAAAGGCAGTGCAGCCACTTGTGTGCTGGGTGACACGGTTCCTGTGGCACACTGACCCAGCACAGGCCGTGCCGGGGGACAGGGACAGACCTTGTCACACACAGCACCTCCAGCCTCATTGCTTTGAATGGCCCCTGGTTTTCTTCGTGACACTGTTTCTCAAAAGGAAATATGTTTCCTTTTCAACAGAGATATGTTTCTTACGAAGGAAACCACAGTGTCACACTTTTCCTGAGCAGACAGGAACACAGCAGCACATGTCCAACCAGAACTTCACCAGGGTGTTCCTGAGGCCGGTCACAGCCCTGCTCAGGGGATGCTGAACTCCCACTGGGGCCGTGGAAAGGGGCACTGCATCTTCAAAGGAAACAGATTTGCTTCAGAAAGGGGCAAGAAGTTGAAGAAACATCTGTAAAGACTGATAATAGATTCACTTCCTGAAATTCTTTTACAACTACTGCTGTGAAAAGCAGGAAGTATGGGCAAGAGAAAGAAAGAAAGTTGCAAATAAGGGAAGAAATCTTTCTCACCCCAAAATTGCCTGGATTGCTGAATGGTGCTGGAGATGAGACTGGAGGTGTCCTTAGTGGGATCTCTCTAGCCTGATAATACAGACAAGGAGCCAGCAGTGTGGCTGCTGTCATCTGCCAGCTTTCCTCCTGGACGCAGGGTAGCAGGAGGAGTGATGCTGGCACAGTGCACGTCCCCCGAGGCAGAGCCCCTTCCCACAGCAGCCAAGCTGGGCTGCAGCAGGGATGGACAAAGCTTTACCAGGGCACACTCACGGCAGGTCACTGCAACCCAGACTGGCACCCTAAAAAGGAGCATTAAGTGACGAGGAATGCCAGCTTTCTGAAGCTATACTGGACCTAAGAGGATGGGGGTCTGTTGAATACAGTGTTTCATCCCTAAATATGGAATTCCAGAATATTAAGTGACAAGAGTGTGTACAGATGCACTGTTTTCTCCTCTCTGTACATGTACTTGAATAAATATTATACAAACCTAGCAGATCCCCTCTATAATTTGGTCTCTAAAATAAAAATCCAATTAATTCCTCTCAAGATTAATTGGAAATCTTTGCAATTTGCTTTGGAAGACAGACTTGGCCAAAATTACCCTCTTGCTTCTCCTTCTTCTATGGAAATGCAATTCTTCTATTAATAAGTGCTGTAGAACAAACCAGACTTTATCCCATGCTGACAGACAAACCTGAGTTAAAAAGGGATCTCAGTTACTCTTCCCAATAAATCCTCCAAGCAGGCCATTTGATTTTCCTTTCTCCTGTGCTTTACAAAACTTCTCCAACTCCCAAATCTGCACGGCTTCTCTGAATCCTTTCACTGTGACTGCTCTAAATAATCCCAAGTGTTTCCCAGTGGAGGCAGTCCCTTCACTGTGGGGCCACGGTGCAGGTGAAGCACAGCTTGTTCCACCTTCCCTGCTCCCTGCTGCTGCTCCAGGCAGGCACACTGGAATCCCCAACTCCACTGAAATGAAGCAATTAGTTTTTAACAGTGAAGTTATCAAGGTGCAGCAAAACATCTGTGAACTAAAGCAATCATCGTTTCTGCTCTAGCATAAAACATATCTGGCTTCTTCTTCTTCTCTTTCTTTCTAAGGAGAATCAATAGTTCTCTATTAATAAATCTCTGCCCAGCAAACCAGATTGTGTTTCCTGCAGACGGCTGATAGCTCAGTCTGACTTAATGGCCTTGAGCAATATTGACTTCCACATTTTAACACAGGAACATGCAATAAATACCAAGAACAATAAAAACACGTGAAATCTTTCTCTGTATCTCTAAATGAAGGAAATTGATAAAATATACTCAAGCAAAGCAGAGATTTATTTATTTATTTACTGCCAATTTAAACTGTGTGTGTTTCCCCTAATCTCTCTCGAGGCTTTAGCAATATTGTTTGGAAAGAACAAAACATTCAGCCAAAGATGTTGGCTGCAACCAAGATACATCTTCCTTCCCCCAAAGAAAAACGGAGATTTGCTCCAAACCTCATAATGTTTAGTGAGAATAAATAATCTCCTGGTTCTCCCCCACTGAGGGAAGTACACATTCCTGGCGAGGAGCCTCACACTGGCCTCTGCCAGTGCCACTGCCCTGCTCCTGGGTGGAACCAGGCCCTGGAACTCCACACTGAGTAAGTTAAACTATTAAGATCTTCTACAGTAGCTCAATATACTTGCATCAAACTGCACCCAGAAAGGAAACAGAAGCCAATATTGCCTATTAAGCAGAGACAGGCTAATATAAAGGAAAACAATTAGTAACTATTATGCAAATTTCCAATTGGCTTTTCTATTCAGCCGTTTTTTGGCATCCATGAAAACGGCTTTTGTTCACACTAATATTTGGGAAAGAGGTTTCATTTATGCAAATAGATGCATTTCTTAAAAAAAAACCAACCCCAAATTGCATGTAAATGAACATATTTGTGCATCAATTAGTGAATTTGAGTTTTCTTTGCTGCAAATACACATCCATTTCAAATGGTTGCAAATGACTAGTGAGAGGAACAGGAAAACATAAATGAGTCCATTTTCCTGAGCACTTGACAGACACCAAAATTCCATTGTGGAAGAGATTGGGAGCTCTACAGATGGATAGAGATGGCAGCACAAAGCAGCATAGTCTGCAGAACTACAATTCTTAGTCAACCTTTTAAGTCTTCTGAAACACAAGAGAACAAATGGTGTTCCAAAAAGTCCAAGTTCATTCTGCCCGTGTTCTGCTGGCATGCTAAAAATACTCACTGCAAAGGGCATCTGAGATGTAACTAGACAGATACTTAAAAAGTGTCCATCAATAAAGAACAGATTGCTACTGAGACCAATCCCAGCTGATAGGATTCCTCTTCTATCAGTTAGAAGACACAAAAAGCCAATAAATCAAAGTGTAGCAACCATATCAAGAATAAGTTCCAATAATTTCATTTTTAGCTTCCTCCTGAAGAGAGGCAGGTGTCCCCCACATGGTCCCACCGCAGCAGAGAGGTCTGCATCAAGGGCTGAAGGGGAAGCTGCTCCTGGCATTTGCTACTCCTGTTTTTGGAGGTCAAGAGAGAATTCAGAGGTGCCTCGCAAGCCTTGTGCTGCCATCCGCACACAGGCTGGGCCAGCTGGTGTGGTGAGCAGGGCCTTCCAGGCGCCTCCTTCACAAACACACCCCTGCCACGGGGCAGCCAGCAGGCCAGGGCTGCGACCGGCTCCAGGACAGCCCAAACGTCCCAGGCACCCGTGCCTATCTAAGGTGATGGGTTAATGCAACACAGAATTCCCTCCTGGGTGCTAGCTCTCAGAAGAAACTCTTAAGAGAGAGATACTCACTTCACACATTCCTTCCCATGTTAATTGCCTCCCAGAAGACTTCGCACACTTCCACTGGAAGTACAAAAGTAAGGGTGCAATAATTTTCACAGTGAGTGAACCCATGGTCAAACTGCCCATCTGGTAACAGGTGGCAATCCCAGCTGGGGGTCTGCAGTGCTTAGTCCATGAGCACCAAATAATGTGTGGAACACACAAATCTAATTTTTTTTTGCCTTATTTACATTACTGCTGCATATTGAATAGTCTTAAAAAATACTAACAATGTATCTATCTCTTAAAAGTCAAACATGGCACAATCTCTGTTCCTTTCTGGTAGTGCATCTCTTAATTCAGGGTTATGAAATTCAGATTCCTTCTTTCACCTCAATGATTTCAGCAGAGATGTCTGCCAGTGTATTGAAATTTCTCTCACAAACTCAGTCACCAAAGCCCAGTTCTAATCCTGTTCACACAGGGTTTCCAGCAGGCTAGCAGATGTATGGCACACGTCTGACACCGGATAAAGCACATCCATTCCTGTGCCTCAGGCAGTGACTGCTGCTCTTGGGAGCTGCGCAGGGCCAGCGGCGCTCCCGGCTCCGCGCTGCCCGCTGCGGGCGCTGCGCCCTCCCCGTGGGAACGGGGCAGCCGGGCACCGCCGGACACTGCCGGGCACCGCCGGGCACCGCCGGGCACCGCCGGACACTGCCGGATATCACCGGGCACCGCCGGGCACCGCCGGATATCACCGGGCACCGCCGGGCACCGCCGGACACTGCCGGATATCACCGGGCACCGCCGGATATCACCGGGCACCGCCGAGCACCGCCGAGCACCGCCGGATATCACCGGGCACTGCCGGACACTGCCGAGCACCGCCGGGCACGGTCGGATATCACCGGGCACCGCCGAGTATCGCCGGACACTGCCGGACTCTGCCGGACACTGCCGGGCACTGCCGAGCACCACCGGACACTGCCGGATACCGCCGGGCACTGCCGGATACCGCCGGGCACTGCCGGGTACCGCCGGGCACCGCTGCTCAGCGAACCTGGCACAGCCAATTGACGGCGTCCTATTGATTGTGTCGTTTCTGGCATCATTATCAGCCTGATTTGGGGTGATGGGAGCTTTAGAAGGAAAGATTGAAATACACTTTATGAATTTCCTACCTACAAAGATTAGGGATTAGACATGTTGGAAGCATTGATTAACTTAAATAAAATACTCTTAATTTTGCAGTCTCTTGCTTTTATACACTGCAATTAGAGCAAAATAGCTGATTTGCTTCAGCAAATGTTCAGGTATTCCTTCAGTATCCCATCCACTGTCTGGGGAGGTTTTTATCCCCTCAAAAATCTCCACATTTCTTTAAACAGTACTATGAAACACACAGTGGGTATTCGAAAAAAATTTGAAACTGTTCAGGCAATAATATTCTCATCTGATCTTAATAGTGCTGTTTATGCAGCATATATAATTAAAAGCATTTTCAGTATCAGCTTAATTAATCTCAGAAGTTCAGTATTCAAAGAGCAGAGGAAATAAGCTTTTGCTGCTCATTATATATCATGCAATTATATGATGAAGACATCCAATCATAATTATGTGCCACAATAATAATTCTGTGTCAGAGAAGTTCCATGATCTAGAGGAAATAAAAAGGCATTCCTTGAACAGTTTGCCTCAGGGTCTGAAGGGGCGATTTCGGAGAGGCTCGGCATGCCCCTGAAACGAGAGAGAAAGCCGGCAGGGGCTGCTGGGAGGGTCTTGCCGCCGGGAGAGCGCGCAAAGCCTCCGCACGGCCCGACCCCCGCGGTGGCGGCTCAGGCTGCCGGGGCTCGGGCCCCGCACACGGGGCTTGGGGGCCGGAACGGCCTGAACCCTGCCTCCTGTCCTCTCAAGAGATAAACATGCTAGCAAATGAAATAGATGGCTAAATGCCTCCTCTCCGTAGGTTTGAGCTGCAGATCTGCAAAACTCACCTTCAGAACTCGGAGTGTACCTGGGTGTGGGAAATGTCACCCCGTGCTCTCCCTGTATCAGCTGGGAAGCAGTTCCCACCCCAGGGGCCGTGTGGGGGTGACTGTACATGTTAAGGTAGAAAACACACCAAGAATACTTCAGAACTGCTCCTTGGTTGTTATCCCCCAGCTTGTAGTTCACAACTGCTCCGAACCAGAAATCCCTTCATATTCAAGGACCCTGTCCTCAAAACCTGACCATTTAAACTAGAATACCTGAAAGTAGTAAGAGCTACACATCGAAAATGAACGTGTTAACTAATGTTGACAACCGCACCTTAACTCGTTGTTCCAACAGCTACAGTTCACTACTGTACTGCAGCCTGTTTACTGAATTAAAAGAGTTAGGTGGCTAAAACATGCTACGCTTTCCATACACTGTCTGTATGCTGAAAGGTGAGAAGGGGCTGCTGCCAGCTCGTTAGCCAGACATCACACAGCGCAGTCAACAGAGAGCAAAGAACTTGAGTGTTTTGCTGCAATTATGCACATAGGAAAATCCTGAACACAGGCTACTAATAAAACATGAACTCCTGTAATTATCCCCACACAATTATATAATTATTTAATCTGTTTCTCTCCTGCTAACCACTGTGTGACACCCAGCAGTATGTACTGCAGAGGGAGTCGACCTGATCTGGTTGAACCCCCAGTGAGAACTGAACAGAAGTCACTTGCCAGGCTAAGTAATTAAAACTGTCTCATTTTAAGTGTATGCATTTGAGCCAAATGCTCTCCAAGTCCCTCAGAAATTCTGAGGAAAAATGTTGATGATAAATTAAATCTTCGAAGCCTTCCTGGCTTCAACAGCCAGGGAATCCCTCCAGGACTCAGTGTGAATTGACTCTTCCTCCGAGGAGCTTGGTGTTGCTATAGGAAGTAAGAACTATGGTTATAAAACCAAGAAAAATGCAAGAGTAATAAGGATTGAAAATAAGGCAAGAAATCTTACCATTCCAGTTTATACATCAATTTTTCACCATGCAAAGTGCCAGGTGAAATAATCGCTTCAGCTTAAATCCCAGTTCAGAATACAGAGTACACTTAAGGCCACAGAAATAACTGCAGCTAAAAAAGTAGTGATAGCTCTTGGAAAAGGGAAGCAAGTGGCTCCTGGACAGCACTGAAGGTCATATGCTGAAAGATAAGGACGGGTAAGATGTCCCCAAATGAGGTACAGTCAGCCTGGGCTATTTCTCACTGTACAGACCACCGAGCTGAAGAATTTTTTAAATGTAAAAATCAAGATGAGTTACACAGTTAAATCATAACGAGAATTATAATGGCTTACACAAGCAAAAAGTTGGGCCAGTCAGTAAAAAACACACTTCAGAGGCTGTAACTCTCAGGTGCACAACTTCTGCATCAACCATCAGCAACTAGATTCCTCTTTTCTGGTGAGGCATCTGTCTCCACTCTGAGCCACTGTCTCTCAAACCACTTCAAATGCTGGTGATAACAGGCTACACACACACTGGAACAGCAGCATCCTTATTCTCTAGTACTGTTATCCCAAATACGCCATCCCTTTTTCCTCCTTGTTCTGGTTACAGCTAACCCTTATAATTTCAGTATTATTCCCTCAGCAAAGGAACAGAACATGCCATTCCTAAGAAGCTGGCAGGAAAACCAGCAAGAATTCATCCTTCCTTGAAAAGCCACAGTGACTTTTACTAAAGCAATAGTGACTTCTGCTAAAAAGAAACCATTAAGGAAGCAATAATGATCAGATTTTATGAATTCACACAGAGGTAAAAATCTCTTCAGTTTCTATCCCTCTGTGGGTTTTATGCCACTAAAACCCAGGTGCTGTAATGGCCTGAATGGGGGGGAGCAGGCCATTAATGCTCAGCTCCCTGGTGCTAAACTGCCTCTTACTGTACCCCTAAATTTCATACACTGTTGCCATGAGCACAGCATGCATATGGTACATTAAATAAATAAAGTTAATTAACCTTGGGCTTGGGATTCTTAACTCCCTATGCACAGCATCTGGGGAAACAGTTCCTCAGAAGCTCTCTAACCCATTTTTACATCCTCCCGGACCCTGTGGCTATGCTAACCTACAGGTTCCTTTAGCCCCAGGTCGTTACACCACCTCAATATAAAAATAGCCTTCTGCCGAAACAAATATTATTTTTCACTGCAAAGAAAGCACAGAAAGCATCAGTGTCCCCAGGCAGTCTCCAGGGTGCTAAACGTGCTATTTCAGTTTGGTACTGCATGTACTGTGAACACACTCAGTACTCCCACACGGAGTGCTGTCTGATACATTCTCCTTGGAGAGTTCTCCAGGCACCAGGGGCTCTTTCCTTTCCTACCAGGAAATTCCAGGAGTCAGATAACCACTACTGGTTAAATAAAGGTTCTGCCCTTGCTGTGCATATAAGTGAATACTCCCATACTTATCCACAAAAATGTATGCCTATCTACACAGATTACCTGAGAGCTGTAAATCCTACCTGTTCATAAGGAATTGTCACCCCTATAATGTAAGTGACCTCAAATGTCTTTGAGGGGGTCCCAGCATCTTTCCTTCTGCAGAATTTATTGGCTCCTGGGGAACTCCTACACCTCTAAGCTATCTGGTCCTGCCAGGGCACTGGAGATGACCAAGGAAAAGGATGGAAGCAGAACCTTCCAGCTGGTTACATCCAGTCCAGAGAGCAAGCACCTTGCAGCTCTGCTGCGCCACGGAGTCATCGCCTGCAGTGCCGCAGTGCCCTCCCCACGGCCCTCGCTCAGCCCAGGGCTGCCTGCGCACCCTGCCCCCGGCCTTTGCTCCACTCCCAGCCATGCTGGGAGCTCCCTTCTGGAACAGCTAATGCAGGGTGTCAGGAGCTCAGCCAGGTGCTCTTTTTTAGAGTATTCAGTTTCTAGGCCTCATGCATCAGGATTTCATTCTAATGTCTTACTAAACAGAAAAATCTGAATTCAGGCACTTTGTGTAGAAAATGGGGACAAGCTTGGAATGAATGACCCTTATGGAAAGCGTGCCTTTTGAAGAGCTGTAGTACAGGAAAAACTTCCTGAGCAGGCCAGTGCAGTTCAAGTGTGATGTCAGGGTTATTATTCCAAGTTTTTACCAAAACATCCTGCATCAATGCAGACACAGAAAATGAAAAACCTTTATCAGGAAAGCCTGATGGAGGTCACGGCCTCTTGGCTTTTGCATTATCTACCACTGTTATCTTCTGTTCCACACAAACTGCTGTAACAGTTTTAATTAAGTTTCAGGTGCAAATGTTCTGTATTTTACAACAGAAAATAGGCATAATTAGATGTAAGACCCGGTATTCTCTAAAATCCTTTAACTGATCTTAAGAAAGCTTCAATTTCACCTTTCTTTTGATAGATGACCAGTATTGATGTTAAATTTATACTTGTGATCTGCAGAGTCAAGGAGAGGCAGGACAGCCCCAAGATCCCAATGTCTCAGGAGGGGACAAGACCAGAGAAACATTTTCTTTCTTCAGCTACCAACCTCCCATAAAATCTGTCCTTTACAAAAAACGCACCATAGGAAATCTCAGAGGAATAAAGAAGAATACTGAGAAGAGATCCAATAATCAGTTCCTTATTTTTCATGTGGAAGAGTTCGAAGGGCTGCCAGCACAAGTGTGTTGGTATGCAGGAGCTGAGAATTAAAAATAGTAACATAAAAAGTGAATGCTTTTTCTTCCCCTTTCTTTATGCTTTATTTCTCTTCACTAAATGTACTTTGCACATTGTTAGGTAGATATAATACGTGTAGGAGGGATTGTCGAGGTTGCCATGGTTTCTCATTTTTAATGAGCTTTGAGACTTCATAATCCAACCAAATACATTAATAATTACTACATCTATTTTTTCTCCCTTCCCCTCTCCCTTCAAAGCACTCCAAAAATTCCTGGTGCTAAAAGTAAAACCAGTGATTTGAGAGACAAGAAAATATCAAAGCAGAAGCCCACCCTCAAGGAGTTGGCAAACAAAGGCTTAGGGAGGAAACAGGAGGAAATTACCACCATGAGTCAGGGATCTGTTCCATGGCTCATGTCTCTCTTAACATCTAAAGTCAGCGCAGCACTTTGTTCGGTTGGGTGCAAAACTCCCCAAGCACAGAGCAAACCAAGTCACATCTGTCAGAATCAGAAGCTGGTGAACCACTGAAGGCTGGCTGCACCAGCCCTGGTACTGTTCGCTAGCTTTGCTCAATGTGCAAGGACAGACTGAAGTGCTCAGAAGTTTGTGGGCAGCCACCTCCCCCAAACACACAATTCCAGTGCTTAGAGGTTGGATTTGGCAAAGGAAAGGAGCAATTGTCTGACTTCAAACCCAAGAATCTGAATGGGACAACTCAGGTACTTACAGGCAAAGCCTTTTTTGACTAATTCACTGACTCAAAGTAAACAAAACTGAAGAGGCGAAAAACCACTACTCATTTAAAAAGCAAACAAACAAACAAACAAAATATATTTCCTCCATAAAGTGCTTTGCTTTTACACTACTGGATCAAGTAAATAGAGGTAAATAAAATTAAATAAAACACTGGCAGCTAAGCATACAGCTAAGGAGAAAAGTGCTTAATGCTTCAGCAGCCATTGAAACATGTTTTGCATGAGAGCTTGTTGGCTGAAGCCATTTACTGCCACATCATTTTTGATGGTCTTCTCATACTGATGAAACAGGTCAAGGTGTAGAAGGAATTAAGGCCCTGGGTCTGTGAACAACTCCTTGACCCAAACATATTAGCAAAGGTGGATTTGTTGCTTGCGGCCAGTGTTCACCTTACCTTGGGCAGTGGGGAGGAGCAGAAATCCTTCCCTTCCATTTGAGGGCAGATCAGATACGAGTACTCTATTTTTATACAGGAGAAGGGAATTCTAGCCTGCAGGAAACCATCCAGTTGGTACCACAGTGCTTACCCAGCTCACAGGCAGCCAAGCAGCTGGGGCCGAGAGCTCTCGAAAGCATTAGGCACTGCATGGACAGAGGATCAAACCTCCGAGGGCTCTTTGTGGAAATTCCAACACGTGCTCTCCTAAAACCTTGTAAGGCACTTGTGTGGACAACCATCTCACTTCTGAGAGAGCTGGACACACAAAGACAGTAAAGCACAGACAGGGTAAGAGACTCGCAGAAAGCCACACAGAAAATCTGTGCCAGACCATGATGCCAAATCAGCTCCCAAATCCTGGAGACTTCTCAGCTGTAGTACTCTATCCACAGACCATTCCTCTCTGTAAGGACAAAAAAGCGCTACCTCCTACCAGGGTAGGGCAGACAATCGAAATCCTGGTGTTAGAGATGAGAGCAACCCTAGCACAGAAGTTCAATTTGGCAGAAATCTGGAGGAAAAAATTTAACTACTTCTGCAGTATGAATCACCGCAAACTTAAACATTGTGAAATAAACTTTGGTGCCAACTTCCTCCATGAAGTGTCTGAGGACTCTGGCAGACCAGCAGTGCTTTTTTTCCCCAATAAACACTTACAGAATGAAAGTTGCAATCTAAAAATTTCCATCCCACGTTGCAGCATGAATCAGAAATTGCTGATTCCTCTAGGAAAGGTCGCTAGCATTTCACTCGGAGTTTTGGAGAAGCGTCTCCTCTGGCACATGGCCGGCTGCCCCCGCGCTCCCCGGCAGCGCCTGCGGGAGGAGCCTCTCCGTCCCTGCTTTCTGTGCAGGACTCACGGGTGGCTGACAGGCCCACACCACAGCCTTTGCCCAGTGCCACGTACTGAGCAGGTTATGGAAAGGGTCTCAGTCGCTCCCTTTCTGCATTTGCTTACACCCTTAACAGGCCATAACCACCCTGTAACACGCTCACTGCTATGTGGCTTTTCAAGCCATAATGTTAAAAAGATTGCAGAGGATACAAAAATATTTGTGTATTTGGTCTCTTTTTTCTCCCCTCCCAATAATATTTCCACATACCTGGACTCAAGCTTTAAGGAAAAATCAACCTGGTCTGAGGTGATTCTTTAGACGCATAATAAATGTGAAAAAGGAAAAACCGCAATGAGCAACAAAAAAGCCTGAGAGTCATTATATTGTCTATGTTTCGCAACATGATTTTTGATGCTGTGATTTGTTTTTAAAATTATATCTTGTGCTTTGATTTATGAGAAGTTCTTTTAAATCCATGAGACAAAGAATCAAGAGAAGTTATTCCAACTGGGATTGTCCTTGAAGACAAGCTACTGCTTCACAGCTCCTGTAGGTAACAGCTCCTGGCATCTTTCTGCAGCCAGTGGTGGCACAAAGTGGAATTCTTCCTTCACAAGCTCTTACACAATTCTTTGTGCCAAGTACACCACATGACTATATGTTCTCGTCCTTTCTCTGTTACACACAAGAAGGAGCCCACATGGGGGGTTGGAACAGCAGCAGGCCCAGGACCCACTTCAATAATTCAACTTTTAGCTATTTTTCAAGCTGCATATCTTTAATAACTTTTTCATTTGATATTGCTTCATTAAAGGTCATTTTTGTGTGACATTTGCAGAACTAGTTCTCTAATTATACTGCTCAGCATATGAGAAGCTTTTTCAGGAACAGTTCATTCTCCTTTGCAGAGAGACAAAATTTAATTACAGAGTGGAAGCTTTAAATAATGGTTACATAAAAAATACTTTTGTAAATCCTTTTTAGTTTAGGCTTTGAATTCTGAAAGGTCACGATCTTATAAGAGGTCTGTAGTTTAAAAAGAGATCATGACTTAATTATAGACCATCATTACATACTCCAAACTGTTTTAGTGGACATAGTTCATTCTCCTTTGTCACAAGTTGTGAATTCTGAAAGCAGCTAGAGACTGCCAGTCAGAATAACCCAACCACCATCCCTCAGGGCTGCATCCTCTGGGCACCTGGACATTTTCAGCAGAGTCAGATTAAAGCTGAAACAAGGACTGGCAGCTAACCCTCCAGTAAAAAGCTCATTGCTGAGGGGTTGGCAGTGGCTGAAATCACCTGTAACATCACACAGCTCTCCCTGAGGAGGAAGGAGTTGGGATAATGAATGGAATGATTGGAATGAGTTTACCCATAGTGAGATACAGAACTCTATTCTCTGAATTTACTTCCTGAAAGCTGGTATGAGTGTTCAACTTCCCTGAGTGCTGGGTGCCTGGGAAATCCCAGCCATGGAGGAGACAAGGTCCATCTTAGCTGGTCAGGAGACCTGCTAACGGGATCCTGACACCTCCAGCACACAGGCTGCAACTCCGGAACTGGGAAACGCAACATTTACCTTCCCCTTGTTCTCATTCATAAATGCATCAAAAAACTTTCTAATCACATTGATCACTCTCATAGAACCCAGACTAAATTGCAACTCACCCTTCCACCAGCCAAATCTACCTCAACTTTAAGGATTTCCTCTTAATTTCTGCAGGATGCCTGGGCTTTTCCAAAACATGATGTTAGCAAAGCAAATGTCCCATATTTTGCCTTGCTGGTTATCCACATGCTGCTTTTCATCATTACACGACTTTTCATCTCTCCAAGGCTCCTGTGTATTCTTCAATTTTTTCTACTACATGACTATCATATTGCTTTGGTTTCTCTAATTTAGTACACAGACAGTTTGGAAGGTGGGGCTTTTTTACCATTCCTTCACATAGTTAAGATATTAAATATGTGAAGCCCAGAAATTCAATTAGAAAGGAAAACATAAAACAAAGTCTTTGCTGAATCACAGGATGCTTGGAGTACAGAGTTCAGAAATGAGGTTAAGCAACTCTGTTAACACAGAGTTACTCAGCAGGAAACTTACCACGTGTTCATTAAATGAAACTCCACGTAAGTTTGATTTCTCCCACACAGGGTCAGAAATTGCACCATTACCTCCAAACCCAGAGGAGAACTGGATACAATGGGTCTTCTGAGTGGCAGGTGAAGCTGCAAAACACATCGAATGCATTTGTAAGCAGACAAATAAGGTCCTTGCAAGGCCACACTGAGGACCCTCAGCAGGCAGGTGGGCTGTGGCTGAGGGGGTCACTGCATTTCCCAAAGGTAATGGGAAAGCAGTTTGTGCTATTTTCTGTTCCTTTCAAGATCTGTGAGCTTTGGGGCCAAGCAGCCTTAAGGAAATCTGCCAGAGTGACGTCTGGGAAAGGAGCCTAGGCCCAGAACCTTTCTGCTTTTCCTGTTTCACAGTGATTTCAGCTTCTTATTTTAACCCCTGAGATAGTTTTGTACTGAATCAATCCCTATACCATTTGGAGCACCCAATGACTTTAGAATAGATAGACGACTGCAGAGGAGGACACATGCAACCACAGCTACAGTTCCTCAAACAATCTGAGAAAATGCAAAAGGGAAGCTGAGCAGCTTTTTTTCTTTGACAATGAGTACTGCAACATTGTGCACTATGAGGTTAAATAGATTTTACTATAAAACAACCAGAGCAGTTCATAAACAGTTTATACCAAATCCAAGCATCAATTTCAAATGCACATTTCCCAGTTTTGAGGAGTCAGTGACAGCACATCTGCAATGAGTTGGGATTACATTCAGATTTGTGCTTTTTAGAGTAAAATTTATGTTATTCTTTTTTATATCAAATTCCTTTTTTGATTGCAAGCTACAATCTAGCCAGAGTACTGATCTCTCCTGCAGCCCACACATTTCCAGCCCAGTGGTTCAATACAAACCCTGTGCTATTGTCCAGCAGCTGAGTGCACGCAGCCCACGGACATTCCCCATGACCATCCTTGCCAGAAAAACTCATCCTGGCTGCGCTGGTGACACCACCCGTGCCAGGGCCACCTGCCAGGCTCAGCGTGGGCCTGGGAAGGTCTCTGGGATGGTACCAATGCCAGCTGTCCCACAGCACACCTCCCACCGGGGCTGGGGGCGCTGCCAGGGACTGCAACAGGTTTGTGCAAGGGCCATGGAAGCACAAGTGCCCTGGCTGTTCGTCACCGTGACAAAGCTGCCAGGGAAGGGAGCGGCCACGCTCCAGCACTCGCTGCCCACGGAGGCCATTTGGGTACAGAGGCAACGTCACCTCCAGGTACACGGGCAGGCACCTGCAGGACCTCATGGGACACCTGCAGCTGCAGCTCTGTGTCACCAGGTCTGATGGAAGGGACAGCTTGAGGCTCAACTGCAATTCAGTACAGAGAGAGACACTCTGGATGGGTGCCAGTCAGGCAGGAGAAGTGGCAGAACCCATCAGGAGCACACAGCCCAGTTAGGAAAGAGTTCCCTAAGGACGCTTTACCAAGGAACAGAAATGGCCTGCTGGAGCAGCTGTTTTCCTGGCAGCTCTCACACCCTGGGAACAGTTTAGTGCCAGCTCCAAGGGCTGCAAACATCATTCTTACCATGGAGAAAGCAGGGCCTCTCCCTCAAAAGCAGTCCTCCCTGCCTTCCCTAGATCTAAATTTCATTCTGTACAAGATGACTGAGGGCCTTTCCTTCCCTGTATCTTGGTGCACAGACACCCTACCAAACAACAAAAGTTTTGGCCCAAGATACGTTTGCAGGTTTACTATGAAATTGACATTTTTGTAAATACTAAAACCAGTGGTCATTCTTAATATACTAATTTTTAAAGTTAATTAATAATTCACATCACTTTCACATGATAGGGCATGCTGGTTTAGAAATAAAGAAAATCAAATATGGGTAATTAAGAATAAGAGAAATAAATCAAGTACCGGAAAGCACATTCGAGGTCGGTTCCCTGCTACAGGTGTTCCTTGTTAGATTAGAAACAAAAAATAAATTCTGTTAATGTCTTCTCTAGAAAAAGGCTCCAGAGAAAGTTTCTCTTTCCAGATTAATCCTGTGGAGATCCTTTGGCAAATTCTATCTTAAAGTCACTTTCAAATCAGAAAACTCAGGAGAGAAGGACACACCCTGAGATCCCAGAAAGCAAATGCTCCTGCATCAGAGCAGCCTGGGAAGGTGTCTGGACACACAGATGCACAGCTGTGTTATAAGAAGCTGAACAAAACAATAAAAAATATTTAAGCTTAAATGACAAACACACAGCATATTTGACTGATGCCAGAAAGCAAATTTAAAATAGTGCTAAACAATAAAAATGCACATTTAACTCTATTTTATTATTCTCCAAAGATAAAAACCGCAGAATCATGCTGACTACCAGAGTTAACTGAAATGATGAATGGAGTTTTAGGGTGCATCTTCATGATGTTTCCTTAAAAAAGTCTCCCCAGTTTTATGCATAAGATAAAAGAGCTTGTCCACAGAAATTTAAGTTAAATTATCAATTTGCTCTGCTATTAAGCACATTTATAAACTCAAATGCCAGTCTTTAATTAGACTCCTTCATGGTAGAAGGAGAGCCACAGGTGGGTGGTTTGGTTTTTTGTTTTTTCCTAAAGAGATAAAAAAGTAAGGCTTCAATAAAAGTAAAGTCCATTGACTTTCATAAAACACAAAATAAAGGTCATGTAAAAAGGCTTTAAGTCTTGTGGGAAATAAGAATTTAGTCCTGCTCTCAAAAAGAAAGATGATCAGTTGTAGGCCTGGTCTGTTCTTCTGAGTCTTTCTTGCTCAAGAAGTTTTATTTCCCCTTTTTTCTGCTTATAATAGGAGCCACTGATAATTTAAGACATATTTCAAACATTTTCCATTTTACTGCAATTCAAAATAGAGAAGTGGAAAATACCTCCACAAAGAGTTTACAGTGGCTGAGAAATGAGAAATAAGCCGTGTGTACTCATAGGAACACAAATAATTTCATCTCCTGTTAAATTTTAATCTTTTCCACAACTGGGTAATCATAAATTCAAACAGATTTTCAACTCTTGATGTCCCAAAATTGTTTATGACTTTACACATTCATAGAGGAAGGTGAGGGAAATAGACAAAATGCAAACAAAAATCAGGACGAGAATGATGGTTTTACTCCTGTTACCCCAGTCAGTTTTAGAAGACTCAGCTTTGAACACATTCCCCTCACTGCTGGGGCACCTTTTGGAAGTTCTAAGAAAAGTTCAGGTTTTGACAAGAGCATGGCTCCAAGACTACCAAAGCTATGAAAAAAAATTCATTTTAATTTTGCAGAATTTGTCTCAGGCCCTTAAATCAGGCTCAAAGATGGGAAAAGGAACTCCTTATCTTCCCTGAGATTCGGGAGAGGGTCTCACAATCAGAATAGATGAAACTGCATTGTGCCTTTCTCCATAATCTCTTCACTGATTCTTTTCTTATCCCCACAAGAAATGCAGTGAGACACTGAGCAATACAATGGAATGAATT
Source organism: Tichodroma muraria (assembly GCA_013390105.1). Lineage (NCBI taxonomy): Eukaryota > Metazoa > Chordata > Aves > Passeriformes > Sittidae > Tichodroma > Tichodroma muraria. The sequence goes on along the minus strand of WAAG01038660.1, from coordinate 38,395 downwards.
TCAATTGATAGAGGAAAACAAAAATATTACAAAACCAATTAATTTCTTCTTTATTGTTTCAGAATTTGTAATAATTTGTGTTCAAGAAAATGGCAATATCCTTCATCTGAAAAACATTCCAAACTAATACTTCTGTGGTTTCTTCTTTTGTTTGCAGATACACAGTGGCGTGTTAAGATCGTGATTAGATCATGACATTTTCTAATTATTTGGATGGTGATTCAGAATTGCTCAGAATTGCTACCGAGAGGCCTGGCCTGGCCTACAGAGTGAATGACAGTAACTCTTCTGGAATGGAGTAGCACTAGGTTTGCACCTAATGCAAATATTAAACAACCTATTTCCATTTTGCTCTGTTAAACAATAACAATTGCTCATTTCACTTTTTTTTAAGAAGGTATTCAGAGCTGTAAAATGCATTTACTATCTTTCCAGACCAAACCCCTCTGCGGGGAGGATCAGCATTATCTGAGGTTCTGTAACCCCCCTGCCTGGGGTTCAGCTCCCGGCTCTAGGAGCCCAGGGGGTGAGCAGAGAACGGCTCCAACAGCTGCTGCTCTGTGCTGCGAGTCTGGAAACTGCTCAAGGATCGCCCTGGGATGTGTCTCAGCCTCTCACAGAAGAGCATGACGCCAGGTTTCTTCTAAATGCAATCTTGAGGTCTAATAAAAATCCCTTCCTAGAAAATAATTCTCTCTGTCTCCTGGCCCTTCCTCCCTCCTTCCTGTTCTCCTCGGGTGTTCCTAGGCAAGGCTACAGCAGAGCAGCTCTAGCTTGCCTGCTGGGCCTGGGCAAAGGGAAAGCAGCTCACTACAGCAGCTACAATGAAAACAATAAAAGGGTTCTGAAGCTGTCACCAACTTTTCTGAACATAAGTCAAAATATTTCTAATCAAGTCTGATGGCTCAGGAGGATGAATTTCATAATGCCAGATGGGCCCAACCTCCAGGTTTGCTGTGGGGTTTTTGCCTCACGTTCTCCGAGCCATGGCTGCAGAAGAGGATAAGGCACAAGAAGAATCCTGCTGGGTATACGTTTCCCTCTAGTAGCATGCCTGAAAGCTGCAAACCATTGTGACGCTCTGCCAACACCGTCAGCAAATCCCCAGGAAATTGGGGATGGCACAAAGCAGGTGAAGGATGAGCTTATCTCCAGCTCTCTGCAACAGGTTGATACATCTTAGCTCCTTCATGTTTTGGCAGCCACTCAAGGCCATGAACACTGCCAGTCCTGCAACTTCCTCAATAGGGAGTAATTGTCCACACAGGGAAACTATTGCAGAATAAGCTATGGCATGGATCTAGGCTCTTATCTATTCTGGTCTCATAACTGGTTCATAAAAGCATGGAAAGCCCGAGTTGCTACTAAATAGCATTCTCAATATGCCTTAACAGACCTCTCAGGCATTCCCATTGCACGTTAAGAGAACTTGTTTAAAACACAAGAGAGTTTGGAGACAGTGAGCCTGTGTGAGGGCTAGCACAGCTTGGGATAAGCCAATAGATAAGGATTGTCACCTTCTCCCAAGGCGTCCCAGATACTAACACTCAAGAGTAAAGCAATGCTAGGAGCAAACTGCACAATTGTCACAATAACAACCACACAGCCCAGCCCAGGAGATGAGTAAGCCACCGGCAACGGGAAGCAAGAGAGAAATCAATTAAATCAAGGCATTCAGGACCAGTGGCTGCTTTGGCCACTGGCCCTTGGAATGGAAAGACTCTGATTCCCAGGATCTGTCTGGGTAAATAGACACAACCATCCTGTGAAAACATGACAAAAACTATACACATCTGTTTTTTTAACCCAAGGTCTTTCCAGCACATGCCACTGCCAGGCTGTCAGCAGCACCTGGGTGCACCCACACATCTCATTCGCTTGTCCATTCAGTTCGTACCTCCCAGCCCAGCTTCTCCTGTGAAACAGTTGTGCACTGATCTACCCAGCCAGCAGGGTCTATGCCAAGAGCAAACACTATCTGCTCTTATTGGGGATTCAGCACAGGGCTGGTCTTACACATTTCTAATTTTTATATTTTTCTCCAAAAGCTTAATCTAGAAACTTATCACCACTTAAGGAGAGAACTGAAAGACTGATTCACTTTTCTTTGTGCTAAGGAATTTAGAATTTTGCAATTTAAAACCAATTTTAGAGTCAATTTGAAGCCATATAAAATCTTGTCCTTGGTCCCACTGTAAACACATTTTTTTGTAAAACCAGCAAAAATGTAACAAATGCAGGTTGCACATTCCAGAAGACCATAAAATTTTGCAGCTTTTCAAGGGAAACTGGTAATAGAAAGTACTTTGAAGAAGTTCAAGGACTACATGAGGAGTAAGTTGTCATTAATTACTATTGAGTTTACACACTCAGTGGAATTACAGGAAGGAAATTTTGTGAGAGTGAGACAATCCAAAACATTACAAAATGGATGAATCTTTGGGGTTTAGAGCTTTAGCACACCACTCATAGCTGGAAGTCTGTCAGAAGTGTCTCCACAGGCAGCTGACTCTATCACCTGATGCTCCAGGCTTTATTACAATTTCATCTGGAACATTCAGCTATTTTCAGTGATTTTTCAGAAGAAACATCCATACTAATTTATGGTATATACTTGGTTTCTAGGAGTCAAATATCCAACTCCCTATAACTTGTAATTCCTGACAGCAGCCCTACAAACACAGACTGCCCTGAGCCAGCATATGTACAGTCGCAATCCTCCTACTTAGGTATTTATCCTGTCCTTAATAACACATTCTCATTGTATCCAGCAGTTCTGATGTGCAGAAAGAAATGACAGCTCCACCTGAGTCCTGCAGCATGGAGACTGAGATAAACAGCTCATCAATGAAAGCAGAAAACAGCAACACTCATCTATTTTCACTCACAGCTTACAAAGAAACATTGATGCTAAGTGCACGTTAATGCTCTTATCAGCACGTTAATCGAGCTTTCCATTTGGATCTAGTTGGGGTCTGAAAGGGAAAAATTAATTGGAAAGCTTTTTGTAATTTTACGAAATAAGATCTGAATACTGAGAGTTAAAAGGAAATCATTTACCAACCACAGTACATTATTATTCTCAGGGATAGTGCTTTCTAAAATTATGTGTCTTTATGGAAAAGCATTTTTCATAATAACCAATCCACTGCTCAAGAATTTATTCCATAGCAGCATCCTCCCAAAGGCATTTACCAGGGGAAACATTCCAGCTCTGTCTGTATTACATTTGAAATAATGTTAATACCACCTCCTTGGCAGAGATACAAGTGGACACAGTTTCTCCAGTGTTCCCTCTGTCTCCCCAGGAGGGCTAGCACATGGGTCTTCCACCATCCAAACTACTTGTGTTATTTATGTTTTGATGAGTACAGACTCACAGGCCAACAGCAGGGATGTGAAGCATAAGGACCTGGCTATTTAGTGTAAATAGCAGCCAAGTTAGTATCAATTGAACTAAGAGAAATCCCTAAATATAGTAAGGAACACCAGGACTTCTGCAACTTTTTGCTGGGTCAAGAAGAAATATTTCCAGAAGTATCACCCACATCAGCCAGTGTACTTTAGTAACTCTTCTATGTGCTCCAGTTTGGGGTCAGTTATTCAATTCAGACATCAGTATCTGTACCACTGAAAGAGCATCTAAAGGAAGAGCTGGTTGCCCCGTGAATGCAAACCCCTCCACCTGTTGGAGGACACAGACCCTCCAAGTGCCAGGGGCCATCAGGGCATCACAAGATCTGGGCATGTGGGACTGTTCGGTCACAGCGGCAGCAAAACTCCGACCGGGCCAGCCCCGTCCGTGCTGGGAACTGCCTGGTGCTGGGAGCTGTCCCCAACCAGTCCCCAGCCAGTCCCCAGCTGTCCCCAGCTGTCCCCAGCCGTGGCTTCCACGCACACCTTCGGCTTGCTCCAGCTTCGGGCGTGTGGAACTGGAGATTCTGCCCTCAAGGAATTCAGCAGTTGAACCAAGAACAGAAGGACAGGAAGAGATGAGAGCCCTTCTCACCCTTCCTCTTCCTTGGCACTGCAGCTTACACAAGAGCAAGGCAAGCAGTGAGGACAGGATAAGTCTTCAGAACTACAGCAGGAGTTCAGAGACCAAATCCTCTTCCCACACAACTTCAGTAGCCCTTTTGCTCACAATACCAATTCTCTGCATATTCCAAAGAAGTATTTCTTCCTGTCAAGCCCCTTTGGGACTCCCACTCTCAAGAAAAACACCAGCCATGAACTCAACAAGCTTTCTCGTATTTCCCCCTCTATCTTATTTCTACCCCATTATCTACTCTACAGAGATTTCTTTTCTCCACAAACACCTCTCCTCCCACAGTGGAAGGACAGGCACACTCATGTAATAATGAGTGTATACTCACAGTCTGAAAACAGGGGGGGTTCTCACAACATTAAGAATTCGCAGCACCCAAAATTAATTAGTTCTATCATTCATTTGAAATAATATCTAGGTGAAGTGTTCCTGGTGTGTGAGAATCCCAGCCATGGGCAACAGATATGTCATTTATCAGATCAGAATTGAGCATGATCAGAATTGTCCCTCAGCATCGCACACAGCATCCAAGAGTTGTACTGCTCCAGTAACAAGTGGGAGGGGGAGGAGAAACAGCGGCAGCACAAGTTTCTTATCAGAACAAATCCTCCTGCAACCAGAGAGAAATCAGAGCTTTGCATTCACACCAATCTGGTCGCTTGAGTGTATCCATGGTAACCTCCATCCTTCAGAAATTCCAGTGTGCATCTACACACTGCTTTTACATTCACTGACACACGAACAGAATTGAGAGCACTGGAGTGTCGGCTCCACCAATCTGCTTCTACTTCAGCTACCAAAGTGCATCAGCAGACAGAAAAGCTTCTCCACATCTACTCTTTAACCCAAATTCCTCCAGCATGCAGCTGGAATTTCTGGATTACTCTGTTCTTTGACAACAGTATTTACTTTCCAACATAAGGAGGATGAGCCCTGCAGGATTCTGAATAGTTTGAATGCATTGTTGAGCACCATTTACTAATGTCTGACTGATACATAAACTTCTGATTATATCAAAAAGGGTGAAAATTATTTTATGATATCAATAGCATGTCTTAAAATTCTTAGTAAGAATACGGTATAAGCATCTTCTCAAGAAATTTGACAGTTTTAATAACCTTCCTAATCTGATTTAATCAAAGGCATCTTAAAAGAAAGGTTTTTAATATGTAGACCTGAAAAATAAAATTACATTGGCATTTTGGATTTTTCTACCGTAAGTCAAAGTGTCCTGCTAAATTAGCTTGTCATTCTTAGGTTATTTGCATTATTTCTTTTAATAGCATATCATCACACAAAAATCAGAATGAAAACCAATATCTGAAATACTAGCCTGTGAAAATGATAATGTTTAAACTACTCGGTGAACAGGACCGGGGTGTTTCATCGGAACAGAACAGCGTGGTTTCATTACAATGCCATTACAGCTTCCAGTAACTGTGAAAGGCGGGAAGGGAAGGGAAGGATTTCTGCCCCTGACGGAGCTGACCCCTGCGCTGCATTCTGTCCCCCCAGCGCGGGCCGGAGGCATCATCAGGCCTCGCTGCCCGGAGAGCAGCTCCCACCCCGCCCTGCCCGGGGACCAGGGGCTGCCCCGCGCAGCACTCGCTGCCACCTGCCTGCCCACGCCACACTGCTTCTGCTGTTTGCCTCACCGCAGCAGAAGTCTCTTCATTTGAAACAAGGAAACAGATTAATTCATGTTTAAAGCCAACAAACAAACAAAAAAACAACCTCCAAAATCAATGCGTGGTTGATAAGGAATTGTTCTTCAAGGACTTGTTTTCCATCAGCTTTGTATTTGTGCTGCTCTTTATAATTCAAATTCAGAGCAGTGCCAGTAAACGGCAGGCATGTCTTCGGAACAACACATGCAAGACAGGACTATTTTTACCAATAAAACATTTCCAGGGATATCTTCGGCAAGACTGGAGCAGCAGTATCCTGGAACCAGGTAAAACCAATGGAAACCTCCTCTCAATCTCAATTTGGCACCTTTGAAATCTCATTTATGTTGCCTTTTCCGGTGAAAACAGATGGAGTTAATTGCTGCTTTTTTAGTTACTATGTGAGAAAAAAGCTAAATTACCTTCAGAATGAGACCTGCACGTATGCAGAGAGCTCTCTGCAGAATACAAATGGAACTTGCCAAGCATCATTTGAATTTTTAGACTGTATTTCATTCAAATGCCTAAAATTTGGAAGAAGCTTTTCTCAGGAGGACTTTTGTTCAGTGAAGAAATTAGAGTTTTGCTATTTCCACAAAAGCCAGTCCTTTTCCAAAGCCATCCCTGCCTGCTCTAGAGCCCGACTGCCATGGCAATTCTCTAAGGCAGCTTTCCTTTCACCAGGCATGCTCCTACAACAGCTACAGCAACTCACAGAATGCAAGATATGAAGCTTTTTGTATTTACATTGGAAAAAGAAAAAATAAACAACAGCTTCTTCTGCTTGGAAGAACAAAAAGGAAATTTTACTAATCATAAAGAAACTGAAGAAACTGTAAAATTTTCCCTTGTCCTCTTCACACCTCTCCTTTGTAAGAATTGGCACAAAAAGATACAAATGGGAATATTTTTGATTCAGTAAAGGTTTTATTAATATCTCACCTGCAAAGTCACAGCATCTGCATTCCTTATCAGAAAAGTACTGAGTTATTTTTCCCTTTCTTCACCTCTTTATTAAAGCTCTAAATATCACCATTGTGCCCAGAACATTGGGGGAAATCAATCTGATGTCTGGAAAGTCAAGGCTTAGACACGGGAATGCTTTTGTCTTTCAAAGTTTTATTAAAAGTAAAGTAATAGAGCAGGACAAGCTAAGAGAAAATGAAAGGAAACATTATAGAGGAAATCATAACGTTTGGAAATGTATTTTAATTACAGAGTCTGCAGATAAGGTAAATGCAGGGCAGACTCAGGAGATTCAGCAATGTCTGAATTCTGACAGGTTTTCAGATGGCTCAGACTCGCTGTGCAGAAGGCAGTAAATATTTCATGGTGTTTATTTGGAGTGTTTTTATTTGGAGTCAGGTTCTTCTGGGTTAGTAAAACTCATCACTGTGTTACAAAGCAAGCCCCGGGATCACACACCTTGATGAGAGCCCAGACTGAGCCCATTCCGTGACCGGTGCCTTTGGCTTTAACAAGCTGTCGGTCAGAGCGCAGCGCTGCAGACCCTACAGCTCCGGCCACCTCTCAAGTTTGTCCTTAAATATGTGGAACAATTCATCCACAATTCCCCAGCAGCTTCTTCACAGGTTAAGTCAAGAGATGCAGGCAGGTAAATCACCTGCATCTTCTGCCAGGTCAGAAAGCCCAGCTGAAGAACCACACCTAATCATCTGCTAAATAACAGTTCTGCAGAAGGAAATGAACAATCCAGGTAAAATCGAGATGGCACAGTGACAAACAGCCTCTCCCTGCCACAGCTCCCCTCTGGAATTTACACACCTGAGACTTCCCTTACATTGGCTCGAGGCTTTAAGACTATTTGCTCTTCAAACCCTCTCCCCCATGAGCCGTAACTTTTTTCCTTCTAAAACATGACAGACTGAACACTGGAAAAGGCAGGATGCTGAGCACATGCTGGTACCCCATGTGGAATTACTGTATCCTAGGAATAAGGCAGCCCTCATATTTGGAGTCAAGTAGAATTTTATCCCCCACCAAAGATTTTTCGTGCTTTCTTGTTTTCCTGTGAGGAAAGCTGCATGGGGGCAGTAGGGTTTGTTCATAGCTTTAAAGCTATTTGTGATGACTCAGTGTAATAACTACTTTGGAACACTAAATATTCCCCAGTAAACACTTGGCAAACCATTTACATATAGAAATACATTTAAAAATCAAAGAAAAGGGAGCAAAATGAAAATGTTTCACGCTCCGGTTAAAATGATGAAAAAGTGACACAAGATGTTTCTGCCTCCACCCTGCAGACATCGCATTTTATCATCCTTGGGGCTGATGAATTGGGCATTTGTACGGTTATTTTCATCTCTAGTGAAGCCTTTCTGGAATACTCAGACACAGACACTTGCCTTGCTCAGGCAGTAAAATTTTATTCATATTCTCCTGTAAACAACTTAACAGCAAATTACCAGTGCATTTCCTTCCCACCAAATCACCTTAGCAACCCCTGTGAAATGGCTCCAACTTTCAGAGGGAACTTGGAGTCTCACGGAGATCTGCAAAGCCTCCAAAGGAAAAACAACACCTCTGGTAAAAACAACAACAAAAGCTTTATGTTTTGCTACATGGAATCTTGTAATCATTAAAAGACACAGATTGAGGTCTTCAGAAGGAAGTGGTTCAGTGCAAACGTTCCCTTTCAGAGCAAAACCTTCAGCCCAGGACACGGTGCTGCTAATGGCTCCTGCCCAACACAGCTTTACACTGAACCAGGACGGTGATGGCAACACTGAGCAAACATCACCAGCATGATCTTCCCTGCCTTAGCTCCTGGTGTGACTCTGGCCACACATCTGCAGAAAATCAGCATTTTTTGCTTGAGGGAAACTGAATCTGAACTGGAGTCAAATGTGTTTTAGAATGTGTTTTAGAACTTCCCATGGATTGGGAACGCTAAGAATATTCAGCAGGAAGAACATATATGCACATGCGTGCTTCCTGGCTTCTCAGTGAGATGTATGCTTTTCCCAATTTCCTGTAAGTAAGAGGTCCCAGATTCTCTTTTCTCCTTTTTTTTCTTCACTATCAGCTTCATGAATTCTTGAATAGTTTGCTAGACGTCAAGCCTGCCTGCAGCTGATGGCTGCGATTCAATAGCCACTGCCTCCAGCCAGTGTGTGGCTGGGGTTAACCGGTATCCCTATCAGGCAGCCCAAGTTCCCAAAATGCTGTTTTACAGGGTTTTTAAAGAACCCAAGTCCTGTGGCATTGTAAAGCACTTCCTTTCCTGACACCTTCAAGATCAACCCCGATTATTTTTAACTGCAATTTTCCTCTGTTACATATTATCCAGGAATCTCACAGATGAAACCCAAGAGGGGCTGGTCCCTGTGAGACAGAACCTTCACACACTTCACTTCTCAGACAACAAGGCTGCCTTACATTTTTACCAATTTATATAGAAACACTGTATTTCCACCAGAATATTCCAGCCTGGAATACTCAGCTGGCCAGTGCTGATGATTTGAGCGGGAGCCCTCGAGTGCCTTGCCTGCCATGAGCGTGGGGTCCGTGGTGGGGGGTGCTGGCCCAGCCCCGGATCCCCGGCACACACCGGGCTGGTGCTGGGCTGGGTCTCCAGGGCCAGCCCCCGACACCTCACCGCTAATCAGTGCTGCCCTTCGACCACAGCAGGACTTCTACCAACAGCACTTTTAACTCACACCAAAAGGAGATCATGCTTTTAACTCCGACAATCCTTTGGCAGCGAGGACAGAACACAACTCTGGGTTTGGCTTTTTGATCACAATTTTCTCAGCTCCTCTGGATAAAGAGGATGAGATCTGCAGGCCATGTCAAAAACGCTAAGGCCAACTTTGTAATAACACAATTCCCTTCCATTGCTTTGAGAACCTTGAATATTTTTGAACTATGTGTAACAGGAGACGAGCTACTATTTGATTTACCTCTCAAATGAAATTCCAGGAAGGTGCATTTATAGATAGCAAAAAAGAGCTGCAATAATTTCACGAGACCATGCTCTACCTGAACACATCCATTTGCTGCAAAGTTTCAAAAAACACGCTTTGAAAAGATGAGGCAGGGCAGCCTAATAAATCCGCTTCAATTACAGATCTAACTCAAAGCCTCTTTCTGCCCAGTTCTGAGCAGCACTTTCAAGTCACAAGGATGAAAGGGTGCTCAGTGTCTGACAGCCTGGGGGCTCTGCTACAAATGAGGGAAAGATCTGACTCCTCATTGACCAGGGCTGGCGCCTGCTGGAGGGAACCCCAGCTTTAAGGAAAAGGTCCCCTGCCCACTGCTTCTGTCGCATGTTCGCGACATACTTAAATGGAATGCTTAATGCTTAAAACAAATTCTGAACCCGGATAACAATAGATCGGATGGGTAAAACAGGCTGAAGAGTGGAAAGAACTTAGAAAAAACTTTATCTCTAAGAACATGGTAAATTTATAGATCAAAAAAACTGTCCACAATTGCATTCCCAAGGCCACAAGACATCCAGTAGCATTCAGTACCAGTACCAGTTTCTACCAGCACAGGCAGGAGAATCAGAATAACAATTCCCACAGCCATTTATTTATAAAGCTGCCAGCCTAAACAATGGCTTTTTTAGTATCTCACCATTGATCTGAAATAACAGATCAGCTTATCTCCCACAGTTCAGAAGCCTCAAAAAGAAGACAAAATTTAAGTCACTCGGATTCACCAATGCTCTGTAGGCCATTAGTGAGGTTTGCAAGTCTTTGGGTAGCTATGCACCTTGACTTCAGCATGGATTTTGCTACTGAACCACAATCACAAAGCTGAAAATAATAATCAGCATGGTCAGTTCAGACACACATGACCCCGCATCCCTCTGCACAGATCCAGCACCCCCGGTTCAGTCCAGCTGCTGAGCTGGCTATTGTTTGGTTGCTGAATAGTAATGGAGCCAGACCTCCCTGTGAATAAAAACTCATTTCTTGTGAGTCAAAACTACCAAAGGATTTCGTTTCCCTCCCCCATCTTCTTTCCCCTAAATTCTGGAACGCAGAAACGCGTCATAATTGCCCTGAAAGCAGCAGAGGGAATAGGGCAAGGAGGAAGTTGGTCTCTACATAATTCAACTCCTTTGCTTTTTGATCATAATCCAATGAACAAGTGTCGCCACAAAGACCCCCTGTTATCAGTGTGCAATTAAAACCTTCCCAGAAACATATTCAGATTACATGTAGGCATTCATATTAAGGGATAAAATCTTTGTCATGTACTTTAGAAACTCCTGCATAAATATTCAGTAACTGTATTCCTTTCTAACAAGTGAGGTTTTGAGAGGGGGATAATTTTCTTCTGGTAACTAAATGGTAATAAATAATGTTATAAATACAACAGCTCATAATCCAGCACAGCTTTTACATTTTGTTGTGCAAGATCTACAGCAAACGTGTAAAATGAAGCACTGAAGATGCCTGACAAACACACAGGTGCTACACTTGCAGGATGGTTTGTATTGCTGTGGGTTTTTGTGTTTCCAAGCAATCATTAAGTAGTTTTTCCTCTAAATTTGGATAGTTTTCTGGAGCATTTACAGCACAAACACTACAACATTGTGCTAGGGCAGGACAACTTACAAAAAAAAAGAAGAGAAAATAAAAGGCTTGTCAGAAGAGGAATTTCTCTCCCTTTTTCTTCAACTGCACATTTCAGTTTTTTCTCCTCTTTTCAGTGCCTAGCACTAGGAAAGCATGGGAAGAGCACACAGCACAAATGATGACCAAACAATTCAGTTGTCCTCATGCCCGGCAAGTTCACCTGCAGAAATAATTCTGCTGCTTTCCATTCTGCAGCTGTGAGCTCCTGAGCGAGCTGCCTGCAGGAGACCACAGATGGCTCACCACACTCAGCTTCCCCGGAGCCCAGCTACAGCAAACCTGGAGCCTGATCTCAGTCTCACACACAGTCTCATCCCCTACAGTGATTATGTGCAAAAAAGCTCATTTACAGAAACTCCCAAGGAAATCATTGGGAGAGTGACGCTCCTATGGGCAAGTTCATGTCTCCATTATTCAATTTACCATATATGGATTTTACTTTTTTTCCTCATGTCTTTTTTCTCTCCTTAAACTGACTTTGTATTTTTAATCTTTTACTCAGTAATTCAGGCTACAGAAGGGGATGCACAGAGATTGTGGTGGGTTGAGAGTGCAGTTAGCTGAGGAGCTCATTAGAATTGCAGAATGTATAAATTTTCTGTGACCATGGTTATGTTTAAATAAATACATTTTAAAAATTCATCAAGTATTGCACTCTGAAGTAGAAGCAATAAACATGTGGTATGATATTGGAAATAAAGTATGACTGCTGATAGATTTTAATTAGTCAGCTTTTAAGTACTGCAAAGTATCTTGTGTTATGACAACCCTGTTACTTTTCGGTGTATCAGACTGCATAGGACACATAGAATTTTTATTTACCTGAAGGGGAACATTACCCCTCACAGCTCACTCACATTTTGGGACAGTTCAGTGGCTGTGGGAGCTGGCATGCCTTGCTCTGAAGCAGGACGCAGGCTGAAAACAAAGGTGTTTCTAGAGAAGAACAGGAGGGGCAGCCGTGCTTATGTAGGGCAAAGTGCACTGGGCTATAGGGCTGCGGGAGCAGGTCAAGCTCATAGGAGTGCAGGGGGAGCGCGGGGTTGTGGCTCCCTCCCGCGTCGGACACGCCCCCCTCCCGCTGCCGCCGCCATTTTCGCTCCCCTCAGAGCCCACACCCCCGGCCCGCACCAAACCTTCCCCACGGCAGCAGAGAGCACCAATCACCGTGCAGCGCGGGAACGTTTGACCAATCGCTGCGCAGCGCGGGAACACCGGACCAATCGGAATGCAGTACTCCAGGGGGCGTGTGCCCGCCCCTCTCGGCGGCGCGCTGAGGGCGGGGGGCGCTGAGGGCTCTGCATGAGGGGCTCCAGAGTGAAGCCTGGAGCTGTGGTCTGCCCAGTGAAAATGTCACCAGAGAGCAGCGAGTGTTGCTAAGGGCTGATCTGCTGTTCACATGTACCTGAGCTGTGTGGCCCCGGCCAGTGCCCCACAGGCACCTATGACAGCAGTGTCACCAACACCCGTCTGAGTAATGGTCATTAATGTGCCTCAGCTTCCCAGTGCTCTCTAGATATTATAATGTAAAATCCACAAAGATAATTGCATTTACATACATTGTCAGCTAAAAATCTATGTGCATTTATCTCTGGTAGCTAAAACTTTCCTCCTTGAGGAGATGACTGGTAAATGACAAAAGAGATCATATTGTTCGCACCTGTTTACTCCGATAAACTTACACTGTTAAGTAACTAACATTAATTACACAGGGATACCAGTTCCTGAGGGCAGGCACCTGCTGAGAGAGACACAGATGGGTCTGGGTCAAATGAGGGGGAAGGCAGATTTTTATAGCTGTTTTTTCTGTTTCCTATGTGGGAATCTGCTTATAAGTCACCTTGTGTGTAGCAATCTGGATGTATGGAAAACAAAGGTGGACTCAGGCCTAGACTGAAATTCAACTTTCAGGCAGAGGAAAGTTACAGAGGAATAAGTGCAGCATTTTGTAGTGGTGGTATACTAATACATTCTACTAATAAAAAGAAAAGTAGACCCTGCACAATCTGGAAGTGGTAACTGCTTTTCACACAACATGCAATTTCCATTTCTTATTAGTCAGATCTTCTCACACTTTTCCTCATTAGTTCACTACAGGATCATTGATTTTATTGCCGTAAGCTTGTCTTAATTGTGTTAAAACAAACATTTTGGGTATGAGGGACCCTCACACTTCCTCCAGTCTGTTTCCTTAACCTCCTTAATGTCCTTGCCACAACCATGCTCCAGAACTTGCTTTCTGCAATGCCTATGCTGGGACACACAATGGGCTTTTCAAAACAGAAAGCATTTCATACTTTTCAAAGCCTATGACAAATGTATGATGCATTAAATGTAATGATTGTGTTTGTGCTTTCATTTTAATCTATTACTTGAATTGAAACTGTGATGAAAAGTACTCAGTATAAAATCTAAGTGTTTGGTACCTTTCTTCCTACCTGCCTCAGGAACTCGAGGCAAAGTTCCATGTCTCACCTCTGCTTACAGCTGAGTTCTGGAAAGATTGTTCTCTGCGCTTTCCATTACCAGTGCCATTCCTGTCAGTGATCCAAATATTTCACGTGTTAACACAGACTCGTGCAGGGGTGGAGAACAGGAGAACTGTGCAGAACTATCCCGAGTAATCCACCTTCCTCCACTTGGTCTCATTCAGCACAGCTTTAAGCAGGTACCTTGCACAAAGTGAAAGCTCTTCAGGTCCTGTTCTCTGTGCTTTTATGATATTTGGGGAAAAAATAATTGTAAAATGAAACTGAGAAATATTGATAGTCCTTTCTCTGCTTAATATGAAATAAAATTAATGAAGTATATTTTTGAATGTGTTTCTGTGAGGCTTCGGTGGCGTGCTCTGTTGTGGAGCAATTGCAGGCTGCCCCACTCTGTTCTGTGCCTCCCACGTTTCTTTACTTCCTTGAATTGACTTCTCTTTGTTTTACTTCTTGCTCAGATCCCCAAAGGATCCTGATTTATATCTTAATCATCTTTTCTACTTCCTTCGTTTAATGACTTGTTCTCCATTCAGCTGGGCCCCCAAATCCCACTGCTTCTCCTGCAACCCCCTCAGTCCCCTGCTTCGTCCCTGCTCCTCTCCTGCTCCTGGCTCACACCCGCTGTCCTTTTCCTGACCTGAGTGTGTAACCTCTCAGTCAGCCATGACTCTGTTTCTCCACGTCCTTTTTACCACCAGGCATTAGTTAATTCCCACCCTTACTCTTTAACATCATCTCTCAAAAATTTTTCTTCCTAGACTTCATTGCCAAAATGATCCGTGCTGTGTTAATTTTGTGGCTCATTCCCTGCACCTCCCTTCCGATGGGAACTTGGCCATACCATCTCTCTCCTCTTTCAGTGCACCCAGATGCAGCTGCAAAATTATTTTGGTTTTTTGCCCTTTTCTGTTGTGGCTTCTCAACCTCCTTGAAAGAACAGCAAGATTCTGTTAGCTGGTTAGGCCTTACCTTCTATTTCCTGTCTCACAAAGTACTGCAAAATAAAAGAAGTGAATAAAAGGAGATTGAGCAGCACATCCATGGATACACACTGTGGAATCCCTGTCCTTAGCCAGGGTGGCTGCTCCTAGGCAGGACGACAGCCGCCCATCATAGCGTGTTCCAGCACAGGTGTGAGAGGGAAATGTCCAGGGGCAGCAAAAACTCCACAATAAACCCTCTTAGTTTCTTCAAGAAAACAGGAGAAAAACCTTTTTCTCTCAAATATGTTGCTGTTTTAATGTTTTTTATTAATTCCAATTCATTGTCTGAAGAAAAATATCAACATGTAAAATTGAAAACAATTGAAATTAAATATTAATCCTTAGAAATACTTCTCAGCCAAACTCCTTAGTTAATTCAACTTAATCCAAACCCAAACTTTTGGTTCCACAAACTGTTCAATAAGAAGAAGTCTATCCAGAGTCAGATTCTCCAAGGATGTTTCATATGGTTGTTGCTGTGACTAGACCCACACTGAAAGGCGTGGGAGTCCGGCACAGGTGGGAGCGCAGCTCGTTCTCATCTTGAGGTATTCCTGTTTCACTTGGAATGGGAAACAGACTGAGGGAAGTGCAGCGTTTGGGTCTCCGTACCGCTGAGTTGTCACTGTCAGCCAGACTAGCGCATTCACGTGTGTGTGATCGAGGGAAGCAGCTCCGGCAGATCCCGCCGAAGCACATCCCGAGGAGTTGCCAGTCCTCTCCCCTTCCCGAGCAGGGCAGCTCACGCTGCTGTGCTGTGGAACAGCTGCTGGAGCTGTTCCGCGGGCACGCAGGGCCGGCCGAGGGCAGGGGACGCTGCACTGATCCCAGCTCCCAGCACCCAGCTCTGCCGCCCGCGATCAGCCCCACGGAACTATGGACATGGGGTGGAAAGGGAAGAGTTGGCTGGAGCAATTGCTTGAGAATTAGTGGCAGGTGAGATGTGCAGACCCACGGGTGCAGGATGTGCACAGCTCAAATCTGTGACTGTCGCCGAGCACTTGTAGTAGAATGAGTCTGTCTGGAATAGGATTTTGTACACTGACATCATTGATAGGAATTTTGTCCTTAATTTCAAATATATTTAGCCTTCCAAATACTCTGCCCCAGTCCAAATGTTATCTCCAGTCCATTCAGAGATGTTTAGAGTAATTCGACCGTTTGTCCAAGTTCAGTACAACTCCTGATAGCCCTGTGTGTAACCCACAGGCCTTTCTTTATTCTGTCCTTGACTTACAAACGGTTTTAGCCTACCCTCCATTCTTCTCAATAAGCCCTCTTTCTTCTGCCATATGAGCAGTACTCGGTGCTTTCCAGGTGTTCCTGCAAGGCCCAGCAGTGACTGCAGCTGAGGTGGTCTCTGTCGGCTGTTTCGCTCCTTCCTTTGTACAGCCCTGACACATCCCTACACGCCACAGGACATTCCTGCTAAGTTGCCCATTTTAAAGCTTGTGAAGCTCTCCTGTCATCTCTGGCAACACAAAGTGTTCCCAGCAGCATTTGTTTGTTTTCTCAAAATAATTTGATTTGCAGTTGCTTCCCAATGCATTTTCCCTGCTTTGCATATTGTTTTGTCTGTGCCTATTAGGCTCTTCAGTTTCAAGAAATTTCTAAACTATTCTTAGTCCTAAATAATGTTAGACTCAATTTGAACCACGAGCCAGTATTTCATGGGGAATTACACATAAATCAACACCACCTGTCTTCATAAAAGAAATTTAAGACTTTGTGTTCATACTAATTTCCTTTGTGTCTGAGGAATAAAGCACAGCCATACACCAGGGGCTGTTCAGCAAGGATTATTTCCAATAACATTAAAATTATTTACAACAGTATTTACAGTAAACCTGATAGAATTTTCCTTTACATGTAAATGAATGAGCCCTCCAGACACAACCACAATGTATGTAACTCCCTCTCTCACATGCACTTCATCCTCATCAATCCCAGGATTGTTTCTGTTACAGAATTAAAGAGGCAGAATAAATCAGAATCTTTTTTCAACAAGATTTTAAGTCAACACCATTTCAATAAAATGATACTACCAAAAAAAATCACCACACTTTTGTACTAGTTATGCTTTGAAATTCTTGTGGACAGGAATAGACATTTTAGCTTGATAAAAATTAGCAACAGAAGCTTTCTTTTTTGGAATGTTTTTAAGAACTCATGAGTTTTCAAAGTGTGACTACAGTTTTGAGGTTTCATGGGAAGTGTGAGGTATTTTAGATAAATTTAATGCTGTTTCACCACCAGCAATGAAATTTTCTAATGAGAAAAGCATGTTTGATTTTAAATGTGATAAATGGGCTACTAGAAATATTACAGCTTAAATTTTTAAAATTCCAAACAGACAAAATTCTATTAAAATGCTCTTTAACAAAAAATACATTTTAATTTGAGAAGTGCTACAAGTATTTTTATTTCATAAAAGGGATAATAATTTTCTTGAACTGTTATTTCTAATAAAAATAAGCCTCTGTCTATGTATTATTCTTTTATGTTGTTCTCCATCAGATCCCTCTTGCACTGAGGTAGGAATTTGCATAAAGGAGCATATACTTTGTTATACAGTAAGCATGAGTATTAGCAAACTCATACATCCTTCTGCCTTATATTCCCATGTTTTATTCAGAGTGCTTGGGGTTTATCATGTTTAAAGTGAAGGATTTTTCAGAAGAGCTTTGAGCGCAATATACCAGCAATATACCTCACGGAGCTTCTTTTGGCATTCACAGCGCATTTTGAAACAGCAGTATCGTCTAGAGACTTTCATAGCCTTCCGAACACTTTAGGAACAATTAAGCACGTCTTTCTTAGGCTAAAATCCTCCTTGCTGCACTCAGCTGTGGGGCTCCGAGGTCCCCGTCCTGGGCCGGGCGCTCCGGCTGCGGGCAGGGGTCAGCGCGTGGCAGACCCCAGGCAGCCGGTGCTGGATCACCGCTCCGCGCCCGCGGGTTCCTGCTGCTCCCCGCTGCCCCAGCCTTAACAGGGAACCGCAGGCAGCTGAGCGCCGCAGCACCCTCTGCTCCCTCGCTGGCGCCGGAGGGAGCCTTGCTGGGGAGCACGGAGGACATTAATCCCATACTGTCATTCCTTCAAAAAGGATGGACCCTCTCTGCCGGCCCAACACTTCACGCTTTCGGCTTTCAGGTTCCCTGGTCGGGTTCTTAACTCGCAGAGCAGGGGCAGGGTGGAAACTCCTCCTGTTCTCCAGGGCTCACAGACCTCGGATTGAGCTCCTTAACCTCTTGGCATTGTGTCCGACATCCCACTACAATAAACCACCGTGGAAAAGAATAGTATCAGAGATGAGGTAATGTTATTGACCGTGGCCGGAAGGAAGGTTTTCCTGTTTGTGTCTGAAGTCCACTGGAAACATCCCCACTGGGGTATGGAAAAGTGGTGCTGGGCACGCGCTGCAGAGCATTGGTGAGGGGCTGAGCCAGGCAGGAGTCCCGGAGTTAGAAAGCTGGGGAAAGAATCACTAATGAGAGAAGAGTTTGTTGGATTTTTATATTTTCTTCTGGCCTGTTTCTGAGTGCTGTCTAATGTATGAGATTCCCAGTTAACCATGACTGGAAAAAAAAGACAAAAAGGATTTTCTGAGGGACTCAGCTTTCCCCAGTTCTACTCCCACTGACTTTGTCAAGGAGAATTTGGAAACCCAACAGCCAGTGTTAAAGCACTACACCTGGGTGTCCCCAGGATGCCACCCAAGCTGATCCGGGCACCTGCAGTTCTCAGGCAATATTTGTGGTGTGACTGTCAAAATCTGAGATTTAAAAAAGTTTGAGAGAATGGGGTGGGAGGACAGGATGGCACACACACCCCCTGCAGATACTCAAATTGCAATATTCAGACAACCTCAGATTAGACCCCAAAACTGAATAGCGACCAAGTCACGTTTTTGGTGAAGTACAGTTGGAGATGTACACCTTTATTCTGGCTCGAGAGCTAATTACATCCTCCAAACTGTCTAAATGCAGCCAAATGGGGTCTCTAATTACCATGCAGTCACTGGCTTCCCAAACTCTCAGACGAAAATAAAACCCAAATCCTGCAACACTGGAACGAAGAGGAAAATGGCATTGAATTGCAAAGCCATTTCACCTGGGTTTCTACACTGACATAGAAAGCAATAGAAATTAGAAACGTACATATTCTTCCTATCTCTGCGAGCAGCTGGCTCCAGAGCACTTCAGGTGCCACCTCCCAGGGTGGGGAGCGACGTGGAACCAATTTACATCACCCGAATGACTGGCCACTGACAGCGTCTGTCTGCCAGGTTGGGACAAGCACCGTCAGCTTAATTAGCAGCTTTCTCCACATGGAAAACAGTGGAGTTCCAGGCAGACCATGTTATTTGTGAACTTGAGCAGCAGTGTAACATGACAAAAGAGCTACTTGGAAGAAAAGGTGTCAAGAGTACGTTCAAATCATCACAGGAAGTTTCAAGCACTTCTCACTATTTCCAAATGCATTAGGAAATGATCCAGCTCACCCAATGCCCAACAAATATTTATCATATTGGTGAAGATGTAGGATTTTTTTGAAAAGCATCACAGAAATAAGTGTTTAAGCAAGAGGAACTGTGCTTCAACAAAAATTGCTATTATTGTTGGTGTTCCCTGGTTTTAGCCTTTCAGACAACAGAAGCGGAGCTCCAGTTCCCACCTTTCTCCTGGTTCGGTTAATGATATGTCATGCAGATCTTGTAGAATAATTGTGAACTATTTATTAGCTCTCTGAATCAACAAACTTCAGTCAAATTACCATCAAAGACCTGACAGACAGTCTTACACATAAGTACACCTTTCATAGACACATCTCCAGCTTATGAAAGGGACTGACAAATAAATCTCAGGGGAGAGTTCTTCAACCAAAATGAACCATAGATCTGACTTTAAGAGATTTGCAGTGACAAGTGGCATTCTTCCTGTTCTAATGGTAGTTTGCATTTGTTGAAAATTATCAAAAATTAGAAGAGGTGCTACAAGCCATGCAATCTGACTTCAAAATGGAAATAAACAGAGAGAATCCTTTCTTTTGTGATTAGTCTGGAGCTTGCATTGCTTGGAAAGAGGGACCAAGTGTTTGTAAATAGAGAGCACTGAATTTTATCCCTAGTCCTCTGTTGGGCCATCCTGCCCATGATAGAAAGGTGCACACACACATATAATATTAAATTCAATATTAGTTCAAATATTACTCAGCTGGTAGAAAATAGAAATGTTATGATTTCTAGGTTTAATGTGTAAAGACAAATCAAGTATCATGACAGCCTGACCAAATTCTGAACAGGACTTTGTGGTCCAGCTGCCTCATAGTTTGCCTTGTGAAGAACTTCACCAGCATCCATTAATCTTTGTTTGCATCAGGCATCCTGCTCCCATCCTTATAGCTGGAGTGCCTGAGGTGACAAAAGCAGAGGGGCCAAAAATGCCAGGTAGGCTTAAATACAAAAATTCTTTCTCCCATTCATGCCCAGTGAAAACTAGAAATTATGAAACACATTAAACTCCCACCTGTATCAAGAGGCAGAAAATTTAGTGACCAAGGAGGTGCAGAGAGTTCCCAGGAGCAGGGGCAGTCCCTGACAACAAAAGAGTACAGATGGTGCATGGCCTTTAATAAACAGATTTTTCGTTCTCTGGGAGAGCTGTAGGTCTGTGAGCATGAGGCACGAACAGAGATCTGGGCAATGAAAAATGTATCTTCTACCTATTTCAGGGACCTAGCACAGTATACAGGAATCAGTGTGTAAAACACCAGCCTTGAAGGTTTTCGCTATTAAAACCAGGAGTGAGAAGGATCCTGACACCGAGGTAACCCCCCACCTGCAACTGCAGGTATGATGAATCCCAGCCCAGCAGCCTATTGAACACTGGGGGAGTGCTTTCTGCTCTGTCAGACCATGGGATGAAGTTTGCCATGGTTTGCATGCTCATGGGCACTTTTGAGAGCCAGGAGCATCATCAGCACTGTGTCTCGTTTTCTGAGACAGCCTTCCGAAGTCTTCAGTCAGGCTGAGGAAAACACAAACCTGACACCCAGCCAACACAAGGAGTGAGGGCTGTCGGAGCAATCCACACTCTGTCCTTGCACTGAGAGAGAGCTCTTGCATTTAGTGGGGTCTAGAAAATAATTGCCCAGCCTTGGCTGGTGGGCATTCGATCATTTTCTGCTTGGAAAGACGAGCAAAAATGGTCCCTTCCGACATTCAATTAGGAGAACTGTTTGGTGTTAAAGCGCCAAGGGAATTTTAAGGGACCAGTTATTGCTGCTTTATGCATAATTCTGAATTTGCTGCTCTAATGAGCCCTTCTCTGTATCATCCGTGACTGTCACTCAGCTCGGTGAAAATGGCTTGGCCTGACAAATCCTGTTAAGCCTCAGAAATTAAAAGAGATCTGAAAATGCCCGAGTCCACGCCCGTCACCCCACACGGCGCTTTGATCAGCAGTGTTAGTCAAGCAGGCTTGGAGGCGAGCCAGCAAACCCAGGGCTACCACCCAGCATCATCGGGGCCACCCCCCGCCCTCAGGACGGCAGGGCCTCCACACTCCTTGGGATCACCCCCCAGACAGAGAATAGACACAAACTAACGGAGCAGAGGTTGTTCCATTTATTTATTTTCTAGATGTAACTGCCAGGGAAGAGGGAAAGTTGCAGGACCTCTGTAGAGCTGTTTAGATTCCTTAGCTCTACCCTACAAAAGCCTTCTCCATACAGCCCATCAGCAGAAGTGCTGGCCCAGCTTCATCCTCCACTAGCCAGCTGCAAATAGAAAATTAAAAAACCCCCGAAACAGTATTGTGGGGAGAGGGGGAAGCAATGGACTGGATGGCTTGTGGCATTGTCCTGTCTGTGATGGTCAGTCAGGAAAAGCTGGAGCTGAGGGGGAACATTCAGATAGAGCTTTGGATTAAAGACCTTTCTTCAGATTCCCCAAATCAAAGCATGTTTCAAGGAATTAATTCTGACAGTTATGTTTTTAATAATTTATTTTAACTAAAAGATCTCTAATGATAGACAAAAAAAAGCAGTAGGCTCATGAAAAATTATCTAAAGGAAAATACAAGGAGAGGTTGAATCCTGTAGTGTTGATTTTAGAGCTGCAAAATAGAAACTGACCATTGAATATTTTCTTGCATATCATCAGTAGACCAGGAGCACAAATACTACGAGAACATCCAGAAATTGACCTTGAAGTCGATACTGGTTAACTGAAACTGTAACGTGCTTATGGCAACTGCAGGGACAACCCATCTGAAGGCAGGCAGAGAGAGACCGCCAGAGCCCCACACAAGATGCCCCAAACCCTCAAGACTCACCTGCTTCCAGGTGTCCAAACCCCAGTCCCTGCCAGCCTCCTCAGAGTGCCAAGGGGGGCATTGGCACCGGGAAGACAACGATGGTGAATGGAAAGCTGATCTGTCTCACAGCTTTCCTTTATTTGGTACCCCCTACAGCCGTTGCAAGAATTTCTTTTGAGTCAGAAAGCTCCTGCTGGGCTCACGGGGTGAGAATTCCTGGCCATCGCACCTCTCCCCATCACTTCCACCCAACAGCTCCCCTCCCCGCCCCAGCTGTCAGATTTAATCTGCTCCCATATGGGAACTGCCCTGCTGGTAGCTCTCTTCAATTCCAGTCAGGCTGAGTTAGGAAGATGCCCTTTGAAGGCTGCCGGGCAGCGTTCCGGGGGGAGACACTCGGCGCGCTGAGGGAGAGCCGCGGCGCCCCGGGGGCGGGGGCAGCTGCGTGTCCGCAGAGGAGCTCGGGGGCAGCTGGAAAGGTCACGCAGAACACCAGTGACGTGCTCTGGCATGTGATTCTCATATGAGTTCAGTGGTTTGATGTGGGGACTGAGCACAAGTCAGCATTTATACCAGATGACAATCATTCATCGCAGAGGTGTCAGCCACAAACGCCGACTGCCGGAGAGACGCCGCTCCTGGTTCAGCTGCTCTGGCAGTCTCCCGGTGCAACTGCAACAGAACAACCGTCTCACCACTCCTGTGGCATCGCTCTGTTTTTAACCCCAGCAGCCCCACAGACTCGAGTTCTCACCCGGTGCAGCCACAGAGGTACACAGCTGCTTCATCCCAATAGGGCGTAGCTCATACTTCCTGTAGCAGTAACCCATCACCATCAACCTCTGAGCTGGCTTTCCACGTCAGGACAGCCCTGCACTCGGGCAGTCTGCAAACAGCTGTCCAGACAGGAGGCACTGCCCTTGGCCCCTGCGAGCCCCATGGCTGAGCCCAGGGCCCCTGCAGAGCTGTGCTTTGATGGGAAGGACCAGAGTGGTCACAGAGCAGCTCACCTGGAGGGGACCAGAGGTGCTCACCTGCATGACGCTTGGGCAGAGGAGGTGCCAGGTTCACCAGAGCAGCTAACCCTGGAGCAGATCCACATCCCCCCATCACCGCTGCTGTGCTGGTACTTCTGCACCAGCTTCTGTGCTTTGTCCCACATGGCCACTCACAACAGATGTGTAAATATGAAAAGAACCTGTGACACCTGGCCTCTACAAAGGCAGACCGTGGCACAGCAAAAGGGCACAGCAATCCTACAAGGGGAGAGGGAAACCCAGGAGAGTCAAGCGAGACAATTTATTAATTTGTTGTACATTCTGCAATAAAGCAGAAGAGAAGCCAAAACAAATTCCCAGCGGCCTCATTTCCGTCTCTCCTTTGGGAAAGCAGCTCTCCTGGAAAAGGAAAGCCTTGCTCTGTGCTGATGGCGAATATGCTCAGTGGGATGTGCAGCCATCGCTCTTGCCCTGACCGCAGGCCCGTTGGTGACCCCGGCAGCAGCCAGCCAAGTGCGGGAGCAGCAGTGAACATCGGCACCCGCGGCAGGACAGGAAACCTCCGGCGGAGCCGCCCTTCCTTCCTGCACGCCCCGGCCAAGTCCCACACCCCCGGGGCGGGCGGCTCGCTCAGCACCGCCAACGCTGAACCAAGCACTCTGCAACTAAATTTAGAGCTTCTCATCTCACACAATCACTTCTCAGAATCTCTGAAAAGCTGCCGTGGTTGTAAGTCAAAGCATGAGCAACACATGGCAGGAAAACCACCCAGATTTCTTCTTTCCTAACATTTCTCTGATCCTGGACTTCATCTTGACCCAAAGTAAATGAGGGAGGCCCAGGCTGACACAGTCCCTGGACCCCTGAAACCCACTATTTAGTTCAGCATGTGCAAAGGACTACCAGCCTCTGAAACCACAAAGCTGTGTCCGAGTGTTACAACATGCTGAAAGCCTGCCACAGTGAAGCTGACACAGCAAACGAGATCTTGGGACAACATCTGGTCCCCCTGATGCAGGGGGAGTTCCCCTGAAGATAACCCGGATCTACATGGTTAACTTGTACTCTCTTAGCTATTTTTTCTGTTACAAAGATAAACAAAAAAGCACATCACCTCTAGCAAGCAAACTCCAACAGTTAGCTGTGACCAGGAGTTTTTATTCATAATGAATGTTGTGTTTTTTGGAACTACAGAAAGCCACCCATTCCTGGGAGCCGCTTCTCCATGAGCCGGGTGAGGGATCGTGTTTGGGAATTTCCTATGGCCAGACCCAGCTCAAACAGGACTGACCTGCTAGGGGCCTTTGGTCACAGCCATCTTCCTCCAGACCCCACTGTGCCGAGCAGCCTTGCACAGTGCCTGGAAAGTGTTTGTTCTTCCCACCAGTAATAAAATCCCACCTAAATCAACCCCTGGAACAGACCCCTCGGGCTGAGCTGCCTGGCCTCGCACACGGCTGCGGGCACGAGCCTGAACGGAACCGTTCAATCCAGCTCGAGGCTCCAGCCCGTGGGGCTGTCGGCAGCACAGGGAACAGCAGGTCCTGCTTGCATGGCAGACTGATAACGTTCTCATTCCCCTCTCTATGATTTCTCTTTGCTTTACCATGGTATCATCTAGGATCTATTTTTATTCAGATCCCCAGTGACACCGATTGAGGTCTGTAAAGCCCAATTGGAAACTCTTTAGCTCAGCCAGGAGCATTACAGGCAAAAGTAAACAAGCTATGAGTGTATATTTTTCTTGGCTATTTACCCTACTGCTGTTAGGACTTACAGGCAGACTGAAGAGTCACATCTTTTTCCTATTCCAGATTTTTCCAGGCTGATTTGCTACATAATCCAAGAAGCAAGTCTCAGAGTTACCATATTTAGGCGTACTCTGAACTCCCACCACCTGACAGACACAAAGGCACCATCAGCCAGAACAACAGCCATGCCACTCATGGTTGGTTGTTGGTTTTGTAAGTGACTAAAAACTGCTGGGCACATTTCTTAATCACAGAATCTCAGGATGGTTTGGGTTGGAAGGGACCCTAAAGCTTGTCCCATCCCTGCTGTGGGCAGGAACACTTCCACTATCCCAGGGTGCTCCAAGCCTGGTCCAGCCTGTCCTTGGACACTGCCAGGGACTCTCAGTGAGGGCTGCATCATCTGTTGCATTTCTGTTCTCTGGACCAACCTCCCTCTCCTCCTCCTGTACCTGCCTGCTGTTTTCCTGCAGCAGCAGCCTGTTCCTGCCATCAGCCCCCTCCTGTCTCCAAGAGCCACACTCACAGCCTGGGCTGAACACAGCCCCGGCTGCCGTGGGAAGCACAGAGCATCCAGGGTCAGCTGCAATTAAAACACTCTCTGTTCATGTGCAGGCCAGCTGTAATGGCAAATACTCTGACTATTTATCCAGTCTGTGCAAGCGTAAATCAGCCTTTCCTCATCTTATTTTTTTAAGAAAATCAACCCCTTTTCCAATACTCCTGGGAGTCATTCATGTTTTGGTTGTCAATAGTTTGGCATTGAAAAAGTTATTGATCAGTAATAGAATTACCTGAGATCCTATGCAACCAATTGAGACAAGCTATAAAAATTCCACAGCCCCACTGCAAAGGAGAGGAGCTGGGAGGTTCAGGACACTTCAAGGTACTGAGAAAGACCCCACTGGGGTCTGATCAGCTGTAGGAAAGACCAAACCACTCCCATGTTGAGGTCTGTGACAAAAGCCCCACCCCAGACAAGCAGCAGGGACAGCACAGCTGCTCAGGGAAGATCCACAAAAATATTATTAAGGAGCAAGCCTGAGTTCGGGTTAAACAGGAATAGGGGCAGCTTAGAATAAAGATCAGCTTTGCTCAAATAAAGAGGACACTGCTTTCACCAAGCTTCTCTCCCGCCCCTTATTTGCATTTTCTGATGCCAGCTCCCTGCTACGGTCGGACCAAGTGATGGATCTGCAGGTTTCTATGGTGATCAGCACAGAAATTGTCTGCCCAGCCATGTGTGAAGGGAAGCATCCATGTCAGAAACTGCAGACTGTGTGGCGAGAGAAAACCCTGTTGTGGACTGCGGTGTCAGGGTTGTGCTGCAGAGACCCAGAGCTCGCTCACCAGCCTGGGGATGTCCCTGCAGGACAGCGTGGGGAGGTGAGAACTCGTAAGAAGTACTAGCAATCACCACTGAGTAATTACACAACATCATTTAAAAATGCTGATACACACGAAGTACATAATATTTCTAAATCTCTGAAATATCAATTTCCTCTCATCCTGTCTCTATTCCCTGGGAGCAGAGCCTGACCCCCACCTGGCTGCACTTTTCTGTCAGCCAGTTGTGCAGAGTGAGAAGGTCCCCCCTGAGCCTCCTTTCCTCCAGGCTGAGCCCCCAGCCAAAGGCACATCTGCCAAGAAAAGAAAGGGATTCAATTCCTGTACTTGGTAACTGCTGATTGTATAACCTGTGTAGAAGGTTCTGAGTTCATATTCATTGTCCTCATGAGCTATAGCACAAATCCTTGTCTCTATAAAAGTGTTAGTTCCTTTACAAATCTGTAAATCAGAAAGTGAGGGAGAGAGGGTTGATGAAGAAACAACCTCAAATCCCAACTGCCACACACTTAAGGCAGGAGCACAGATTCCATCTATTTAGGCTATTCCCAGAAGGGAAGTCTGGATAATTAAAATGAGCCCTGGCAACAGGACAAACCTCGTTAATCGATCCAGACTAAGGCACTGGCTGGCACTTCCCAGTTGAGAAACATCAAGTACCTTCCTCTTGAAAACCTTCCCCTGTGGCTCTCGGGGAAGGTGATGGGCTAATGACACGAGTTAATGCACTCACTCCCCTTAGGAATCAAACCTGGAACTTGCCAATTCAGGTACAACTGCGAGTAGACACTGATCTAAGTTTAAAAAGAAAAAAATAATTTTGAAAGACATGTTTACTCTCAGTTTTTACCCAAACGGGTTCAGAAAAGCCAGCCAGTTTGGTGAAATACAAATGGAGAAACATAAATATCAACTCCTAAACATATTAGGGA
>WAAG01038660.1:0-11121 GCA_013390105.1 Tichodroma muraria | reverse complement strand
CCGGGCCGGGCCGGGCCGGGCTGAGATGAGCCGGGCCGGGCCGGGCCGGGCCGGGCTGCCCAGCGAGCCGCACACAAAGAACCGGCATCTCCTGACACCCGCATCTGATACCAGCTCTGCAGCCAGCACGGCTGCGGGGCACGCGGGGAGCCTGAGGTTACAGCGCCGTAGCACCAGAAGGTGCTGGGAACGCCCGAGCCCAGGAAATCGCCTCTGGGAAACCTGGGAGCTCGGAGTGAAACCCGAGCACCAGCCCTGCTCCCTCAGACGTGCCTAAAAACTCACAGAAGAGACATGTATTCAACATGATCAATAAAAAGTAGAAATTAGTGGCCCATAAACAATAAACGTATAAAGTTATCTATCATTTTGTTACAAATAATTCAATTACCATAAACATTTTTAACAGCCGAAGGGAAGTCAGCAGGGTGGTGACTGCTTCTCACCAGAAATAACCCTTTTAATAGCTTAAACCCTGAACATTAATTAGTATTTATTGCTTAAAATTAGCGTTTGTAAGTTCCCTCACTACAGCACAAGGCCAGAGGATCACAGGTCCCAGGCAGGCGAGGGCGTTGCGATTCATCCGCTGGGCTGTATTTCAGAGCAGGCAGAGCTGCTGTCACACCACACCTGTTCTGCAACCTGTGAAATGAGCAGGGATGGGGACGACAGTGGTTGGGAACGTCCATCACTGATAGCCCGTGTGTAAACCTCGAGCTGCCTGCATCCTGTGCTCTGCCGGGCGGGCTGTGCCCCGGCTCTGGGGGCGCTTCTGCACCCCCATCCGTGTCACAGGGGAGCGGGGGGCTGCAGCCAAACGGAGCATTTACCCACCCCGAGGGCAGTGATTCCCTGGGCTTCCTTCCCGGCACCCCCGCATGCCACCACTGCATTTGTTTCTGCTGGGGTGGAACTGGAGGAAGCAAGTGTGTGTGTGTGTGTGTGTGTGTGTGTGTGTGTGAAGGGGGAGAGCTGAGGAAGCTGAAAACAGAGAAGTGTCCCGAGATCTTCAGCCGCTTCCCTTGAATGGCTGCAGGGAGGGGGCACAAACATCGAGCAGAGAAGGTGGCACAGCGAGAACCCGCACATGGTGATGAGATCCCACACATGGTGAGTGAGATCCCACACATGGTGGATGAGATCCCGCACACGGTGATGAGATCCCACACACAGTGATGAGATCCCACACATGGTGATGAGATCCCGCACACAGTGATGAGATCCCACACACGGTGATGAGATCCCACACATGGTGATGAGATCCCGCACACGGTGATGAGATCCCACACACGGTGATGAGATCCTGCACACGGTGATGAGATCCCACACACGGTGATGAGATCCTGCACACGGTGATGAGATCCCACACACGGTGATGAGATCCCGCACACGGTGATGAGGTCCCGCACACGGTGATGAGGTCCCGCACACGGTGATGAGGTCCCACACACGGTGATGAGATCCCACACACGGTGATGAGATCCCACACACGGTGATGAGATCCTGCACACGGTGATGAGATCCCACACACGGTGATGAGATCCTGCACACGGTGATGAGATCCCACACACGGTGATGAGATCCCACACACGGTGATGAGATCCCACACACGGTGATGAGATCCTGCACACGGTGATGAGATCCCACACACGGTGATGAGATCCTGCACACGGTGATGAGATCCCACACACGGTGATGAGATCCCACACACGGTGATGAGATCCCACACACGGTGATGAGATCCCACACACGGTGATGAGATCCTGCACACGGTGATGAGATCCCACACACGGTGATGAGATCCTGCACACGGTGATGAGATCCCACACACGGTGATGAGATCCCACACACGGTGATGAGATCCCACACACGGTGATGAGATCCTGCACACGGTGATGAGATCCCACACACGGTGATGAGATCCTGCACACGGTGATGAGATCCCACACACGGTGATGAGATCCCACACACGGTGATGAGATCCCACACACGGTGATGAGATCCCACACACGGTGATGAGATCCTGCACACGGTGATGAGATCCCACACACGGTGATGAGATCCTGCACACGGTGATGAGATCCCACACACGGTGATGAGGTCCCGCACACGGTGATGAGGTCCCGCACACGGCGAGCGGCTGCGGGGAGCAGCTGGGCCGCGCTGCTCTGTGCCCGCAGCCTCCGGAGCTTCTGCTGCGAAGAGCCGAGCTGCCGCCAGCCTGGCGCTCCAGAACTCTGCCGGGAGCGGAGCCCCCGGGCTGATCCGCAGCTGGCTCTGGTGACCAGCCGCAGGCTCTGCGGGGGACGCCCGGTGTGGGATGGCAGAGCCGGCCTGTTCCGTAGGGCTCTGCCCTCCCAGAGCCCAGCCAGCGGCCAGGGCTGATCCCAGCCTTGCTAGAAACCCATCCTCAGGAAAACGTTGACTTCCCATTGCTGCAAAACTAGAGACTGGCGTAGTGTCTTCCAGAGAGAGTTTGCATAAATCAAAATCTGATTATGCTACATTTTGAATGCTAGATTTTCCACAAGATGGTGAAGCGCAGTGATCTATAATCTGTTTTGCATTGAATTAATTGAAATAAATTACCATAATCCTCTCTGAGTCCTGCAATCACTGTTTTTCAGATTGAACCTTTCCTGAGGGTTTTAAAAAAAATTGCTTTTCCCATAAGGGTAGTTATTAGACTTAAAAATAATACCTGCCCTTGGAAGAAAGCTCAACCCCAGCTGAGTACCTCGTTACCTGCTGGCTCAGCCCTTTGTTAATTTGGTAAGTGCTGTGATGTATCACCATAAAAGCCCGTTTTGAAGTCAGTGTGTTTCATCTTGCAAAGAGATTGATTTGAAATTGACCCCGTTTCAAGTGACTAAAAATTGTAAGAGTTTCTAATTAATTCATTTTTGAGCCCACTCACATCATACATTTTCCATCCAACCTCTGGATCCCAGAGAGTATATCCAGTTTTATTCAGAGGGGAGGGTGGGGCCACCCAAAGGAACCCATCCTTCCTTCTGCAAAGTTTCTACAGTCTAGTACTTACACCAAGGCAACGCAGCAGTCTTGCTTCCTGAAGTATAGAGCTGAAAATTGTGGTTTTTTTTAATTTTGGAACATGTATGTTTTCATCTATGTGACCACACAGCCCTGCAGCCACCCGCAGACTCCAAGGCTCACAAAGCTCCTGAGTGCAGAGGAGGCAGCAGGGCAGGAGGGAAAGGCAAACTCAGGGCACCTTTGTTCTCCCTCCAGTTCTGACATAGTTCAGGGGCTTATGTAGCTCTTGGCAGCCACTGAGAAAATCCAAAAAAATCAAGTGATGGCTCTGTCTAACTTCTGCTCTTTGATTCAGCACGGAGCAGCTGCAGAGGGAGCGTTTGGGATGCAGCCTCCATCCCTGCTCCGAGGTGCTGGGGATGTTCCTCACAGCTGCTCATCCCACCAGGCCCCTCCGGGCTTTGCCACACAGCTCCAAACCCTTCTCTTCCTGGCTGGCCACTACTGCAAGCGTTGCACAGGATCTCTGGCTTTTGAAATAACCATATATAAAAAAAAATTATAATACATCTGTTGGCAGTTCAAGATAGATTCACAATTTACATAAGCCCAGTGTCACCTCAGGGTAAAATCACCCATAGAAAAGGGAAAAAGTTTACACTATAGACAGCTGAGAATTCAGCTAAAGGCACAGGGGAAGGAAAGCTTTCTTTTATAATGAAATTACAGATTAAAAAAAAAAAATCACACTACTAGGTGCATGTGAAATATTTAAATTCAGGCTGTGCTTAAATTAGGTTAAATAAGGTTCTGATTTCAATGGGGTTACAAAAGAATGGAGAATTAGGGACACACATCCACAGAATCAGAGAATATGTCAGGTTCAAATTCAAACAGTGTTAAGTCAGTGCACAAACAGAACTTCAGTCATGAATTTCTATCAACAATTCTATTGTTGGCACTGGGGACACCTAACACATTTGCTTAGGTGTGTTTACATCGTGGAATAACACAGTTTATGTCTCCATATGAGTATGCACAAACACGTTTTCCAAATGAACTCCAGGTCCTCATCAGTTAATTGCTGTTAACTACTGAGTGCTGAAAACCCAAGCGATGACTCGGTGCCTCACCACACCTGCAACAGCTGCCACAGGTGCACATTGGGCAACCCCGGCCTCCCAAAGCCTGTAAGGAGCCCAGGAATATCTATCCCTGGGCTCTCGGCAGTTCATCAGACAGACTTGGCTCCCTGTCCCCGCCCAAGGACACAGAGGTGACACAAGCCTGGTTTCCCTTGCAGACAGAGCTGCCCACAAACCAGACAGGTGGGACAGGTCAAGGCCTCACCTTTAGTCACCATGGGGACCTTCTGGTTTAGCAATGCTGAACTAATGCCAAGTCAAGTGCTTGAAGAGAATCCAGAAAACTCTTTTTAGGTGCTTATAACTGGCTAAATAAACACACACCTCAATTTCTACACTACTGGTCTGATACTCAGTGAGTGCAGGCACACAGTTCCTAATTTTCTGTGCTAGAAGTGGAAAAATGTGGATGTTTCCCAAATTGTGGATACCAGATACAACTTTGTACATATGCATAAATATTTATGCTCAGCAATCTGTAACTGTCACTGCAGAGGCTGAAGTACAGTAATACTGTAAGGGAATAAATGCCTCAGTATCTGTGAACTCTAATTCACTCCAGGCTGACCCAGTTCTTTTGGAAATAATCTTTTCCGAGCTGTTTCTCTGCTGAGAGTCCAGGCCTTAGAAATACCTTAAACAAACAGTTCTCCTTAAACTTTATTGCAAAAATATGTGGAGACATGGCATGTATTTCTGGAATCTGCGCTGCTTGTGCTATACAGCAACTCAGATGTGAATCTCCTCTCTATTTTTTCCTTTAATTAAAGGAGAAACCAAAAGATCCAGCAACCAAAGGGAAAGCAAAACCCACACTAAAGCAAATATTTGAAACAAGAAACTCAGCAGAAAACAGACAGCCAATCTGGGCTGCAGCAGATTATCCCAAAAAGAAGGGAAATCAAGATTGCAAACATTAGAAACTCAATTACTCAAGCACATGGTTAGCATGCTTTCATCTTAACTTTGGAAATCATCAGTAAACTTGGCAGCAAACTCCCCATATGAAATGGGGGTACGTGATACTGCTGCAGTTCATTCAGGGGATAAAATCATCACTAACCTCATCCTTCAGCACACACAGCTCCCAAGTCCCCTGAGTCGCATTGCAACAATCATCACTATAAAGTTCTACACAGCTTAAAAGAGATTTTGGTGATTAGTGGTGTAGGGAAGCTCAGCCTAAACATCAAACTCATCCCTGGTGGAGAACACACGTTGTACAGATGTTTTTTGCACTTTTGAATCTGCTTAGTAATGTAAGAAAGGAAAAACCCAGTAAATCCGTAAGATACACAAACAAGGATGTTTTATACCCGAACCAGAAGAATGGAACCCATCTTCTCCCCATCTCCCCGGCTCCCAGCAAGACATCCTGTCCCTGCCCTGCCACACAACCGTGTCTGCCATTTGGGGAACCTGGCACGGTGTTCCTGCTTCCAGCCCCACCCCACAACCCACCCTTCAGTCCCCCATGGCAGATCCCACCCTGCCCAGCCAGGATTCCATCAGTTGCTACTCCAGCCCCAGCTCACCCCGGGACCCCGAGGCAGCACAGCTGGGGAAGGCACCACGACCCAGCAGAGCAAGTTAAACACAAGATACATTTGTGGTTTTAAGGACCACAGAAACAACCAGCTCTGCTCTCCAAAATGCACCTATTTTATGCTTCTATAGAAAGTGGTTTTGGAATATCTGCAGAGATTTCTCTTTCAAGCTACTTCTCTGGACAAGAGTGGATACAAGACGTCCCCTGGATTGCTGAAATTGGGATAACTGTAGGAACACCATAGAAACAAAGAATTAGATGAACGTACCCACAAATGAGAAACTGGGAAGGGACATCTGCTGTAAATAATGACCTGTACCTTTTGTAATACCTGATTCCCAGGAAAGAACAGCCAACTTCGATTTCAGATTAGTTTTCACCCAGAAGTCCATTTACAGCCATCCTCAAAAACAACCTAAACCATCCCCCTTCACCCTAGTGTAATAAATTAACATGATTGTATCAAAAGGCAAAAACTGTAGCATTTTTTTTGATCATTCTGTCCAGTCTCATTGCTGCAGCATTTCTTGCACAACCATTATCTGTCTGTCAAGCAGAGGAGAAACATCTGGGATCTGTCTGTACCTGGACACCAAATCTATTAACTAAGCACTTTTTATAATGTTCCCTTACAGAACTTTGTAGAAATAAATGGGGTTTAAATCATTGAAGCTGAAGTTACATGTCAGGCACCATTTTCCTAAAAATCTCTCTATGGGACTACAAAATAAAGCTATGGCTTCTTGATCAGTCTGCTCTTCACCCCAACCTCCAAAAGACCCAAGACTGCCAAAACTAAAAATAGAGTTAATACAGAACAGCTGCTTTCAATATTTTAAGACTAACTTGAATGACTTGCAAGTTCTGGTTAACTGACTTTTAATTTTGCAGTGGTTTAGGTAGGATCTGGGACTTGTTGGATAGTGCAGATTAAGGATTTGAGTTCTTGCTTTATGCACAACATGCACCTCTGGCATGGACAGCAGCAAAGCTGCCCCGGTGTTGGCTGGAGCAGTTGTACCCTTCAGAAATCTAAAACAGCACAGAGAAAATGGGATGGCTGTTCTGGAGCTCTCTGCAGGAACAGCTCTGCTCATCGTCATTGTCCAGGTTTTGTTGGGGGCTCCTTCAGCACCATAAGGACTGCCCCATAAGGAATGCTCCAGAACTGAGATCACTGAGGTGAGATCATGAGATCATCTGTGAAAAGGGAGGAATTCTGACTCCAGCCCCAGTGAAATCAGCTCACACACACACACAAACACACACTGACTCTGCCTTGGGAAACACAGCAAGATTTTTGATTACAGACTAACAAACTCTACACAAATTCAAACACAAAATCAACCAAAAAGCCCCAAACCCCAACACATGCAGCTCGAGCAACACACTTGCACTCCATTTCTCATCACTACAACGCACTTGAATATCTTTTGCTTTTTGCACTAAAAGTTTGCTCTCAAATCCCTCTCATCTGCTGCACACACGGTTACCAAAGACTGTCAGTCCCAAACACAAGGCCCTACACTTTGGGCAGATGCTGGATTCCTGCAAAAGGAGGTTCTCAGGCACTGCTGCAGCAATGTGACAGGAAGGAGTCTTTGACACGCACATTCTGCACGAGGCTGTAAACACTGTTGGAACAGGCTGTAAGCTGTGAATATCAATATTTAAAACTAATTCTTCTTGGAACTGAGCTCACACACGTTTCCTTCTAGAGCAGGTCTCAGATCTCACCAGAACATGAACAGTTCTGCCCAAGGGTACAGTGAGGTTCACTTAGAAGAGCGTCTGGGCTGCTGTACAAACCTGAACAGGGACAGAGATTCTGATGGCAGCAGAGCTCCAGCTGTTTTCCATTTACCTCGTGGGAGTCATCCATGCATGTGTACCACTCCTTTTCGCACAAAATTCTGGAAGAACATGCAACTTTCTGCATTTTGTCACTCCTCAAGGAAATCTGACCCCAAACACCACCTGCACACAATGAGTACCCAAGTGAGGAAGTCATAAAGAGCCAGCTGCCCTTTATTTAAAATGCCCTTTGCAAACAGCTTGCCGTACATTCTTTTGAGAGAAGCAGAACCACCAGGACCCCACAGCCACAGAGTTCCACATCAGCTCCAGCACCGTCAGATCAACAAATCCTGAGCATCACGTTGAGCAGAAGCACACTTGCTCTGGGCCTGGGGCTGAGCACACGGCACGGTTACAGTCACGGACACCGGGATGCCAGACACACTTTATGCAATAGAACAAGCTCGGATTTTTAAAAATACAATC
The DNA here is from genome assembly GCA_013390105.1 of Tichodroma muraria. Taxonomy (NCBI): domain Eukaryota; kingdom Metazoa; phylum Chordata; class Aves; order Passeriformes; family Sittidae; genus Tichodroma; species Tichodroma muraria. The sequence goes on along the minus strand of WAAG01038660.1, from coordinate 3,144 downwards.
ATTATGTACAGCAAAATATGTGGTCACAAGACCGGCCTTAAACCAAGGCCTTGTTTACACAATTTCTGTGATGTCAGGAAGTATTTTGGCCGGGAATGTAATTTTTCTTCCAAAACAAGTAAATATTTGCAGTTCTCACTGTGAAAAGAGTGATATACCACCTCTGTATTGACACGGGTGTAACATATTCCCACAGGGAAAAGGAATAAAGAGTACCTTTATATTGATACAACATTTCCCTCAAGTGTCGAAGCTAATATAGCTTTCATCACTCAGTCAAGTTAAAGCAGGATGATTTTTTTCAGACATTTTATAGACAAGGCCTATGTTTAACAAGCACCAAAACACTTCAGAATATTTGGAAGATCAGACTACTGAGCTCTACATTTTGTACTGTCCTCACTAGTCACAGAGAACATGGAATGCCTAAATACATTCAAAACCCTGATCAGACAGTGCCATGGCTGCTTAAATGCTTCACTATTCAACAAATACACCTTTTTGGCCGAAAGCAGAATGTACCACAGAAAGGCCCAGCACAACAAAGAGCTCAGCTGGCTGCCCCCAGCTGCTCTGCCAGGCTGAGCAAAGCTGGACTTTGTGTGCTACAAACACCCACTTTTGCTTTATTCCTCAAGCACAGCTCAGGCAGTGGGGAAAGAGGCACTGGGGAACGTGAGGATCTGCTGGCTCCTGGGAGGGCACAATAAACACCTGCCTTTATCAGCCAGAGCAAGCTGCTGCCAGCGCTGATCTGGAGCGAGGCCTGGTGGGGGCCAAAAACTGGACATTCCCATTGAACTTAAGGCAAAATTGAACCATGGCAGTAACTGAGATGTAAATTTATTTTGTTTTAGCATCAGACATGCAGTTTGTAAGCTGCAGATGTGGCAGCGGTCAAGCTTCCTTAGCTCTCAATGCAGTACCTGGGTTAGAAGGAATCCCTTCTGTCAGTGTTATTCCCCCGTCTTCTTAGCACGGAGTCCTCTGATTTCTAATGAATTTTTAGGAATTTCTGGAAGATGAGCTGCAATGAGGTTTTCAATTTCCACTTAAAAACGGGGAGTAAATTAATGTGTCTATCACAGGGAGACCCAGGCAGCAGCGAGGGACCCAGCACTGGGGTTGCCTTCTCCAGCCCTCTCTGTTTTTCACTGTGGTTGTATCACTGAGACTGACACAGCCCCACTGACTGCACCAAGCAGGTCCCTGCTGGAAGGGTACACCTGAGCTGAGGAGGAGAAACACACTTTCATACTCAATCTTCTACAAATTTTCAGTAGATACTTAATGTTACTACAAAAAGCATCCAATTCTGACTGAAGCACAAATGGCAAGATTCATTTCAATCAGTGGGATTTCAAAACATAGCATCAAACTGACACTACACACAGTTCTTCCAGTGTTGAGGCACAAAGTTTTCCTGCTTAAAATAGGAGAAAATACCAGATTCACAGAGGAATCATGGCAGTTACTTTTCAGTTGGCCTAATGAAAAACCCCTTTACACATCATTGCTCAACCTTTGTTTTTGAGATGTAAGATAATTTCAAGACTTCTTGGGACAGGGGGGAGAAAGAAAAGCAGAGTCACAGGTTTTGTGTGCAGACCTATAAAGAAGGGGCAAAGAGAGGAAGAAAACAGGTAAACAAGCTCCGTGGATCTTCCAGCTGATGGGAGGCACAGGTCTTCTCCCACCCCAGCCCCTCTGCAAACTAGGAAACAAAAAAGGTCCGGTTTATAATTTTAAAGTGATAATAAGCTTAAATTTCATAAATAATTGACCTTTAGAACTTCACCCAAATAAACCATGCTGACAGGGCCTGCTGCAGTAAGCCCACCCTACCTTCTTAAAGCTGCCTCTGAGCACAGCCTTCTTCTCATCACACTGGCCAGGACCTGAATACAAGCAAAAGCCTGCGTCAAAAGTAACTAAATAGAAAAGTAACTAAATTAGGTAAAACAGCGATCTTGTGGTCTGCCTTTTTTATCCACTTCTCTTAGCTAAACCGACCCCTCCACCTTTCACTGCTATTGAGATAAAAATCTGGATTTAGAGCCTGTGTGAATGTCAGTGTTTCACGTGATACATAACAATGCACAAAGTTGTTTTCTAAAAAACAGCATTTGTATTAAAATTCTTAAAATGGTAGACATCTCTTCAATGCATGTCCACAATTAAAATGACAATTGTTAGAATTTTCTTGGTACATCACAACGATAAGATTTCCTTCTTTGCTGGCTGGAGGCACAACCCACGGCAAAAACAAAGTGAAATAGAAAAAAAAAAAAAAATAAAAAAGACCTTCCCCCCAAAAATCCCAAGAGGCTAAATTCTAGTAAATTTGAAGTAAATGAAGCCCGAACTTGCAAGACATGGAAATAACAGTTAAAAGGCTCAAATGGAAATAAGAAATAAATTCCACTAACAATAGGCCCTTTTGTCCTGGCTTGCTCGGTGTGATTACTGCAAGGAAACTGTTAAGTAGTTTTTGTAGTAGTAGATAATGGGATTCTGTGGAGCTTTCACAGGTTGGCACCGGCTGGAACAGCTGAGTTTTGAAGGCACTCTACAGACACAGGGCTGCTGTTGGCCCTGCATCACTCATGGGAAGTCTTTGCACTTGAGAGAGCTAGTCATCAAAATCAGGTATTGCCAACCCAAACCCAAAACCCCTCGGCACAAAAAAGCACCACCGCCCCCCTCCCCGCCAAAGGGAAAACCAAAACCACAACGAAATCACACACACACGCACACCTAAAAAATTGTGCAGATTTGTAACATTTTCACAGCTGATTTAAAAAAAAAAAAACAAACAAAACCCAAACAAATAAAACCAGGAGAAAAACCACCACGCTACCACTCTCCTGCAAACTCCCATCCGATACAGCAGGTAAACAAAATAGAGCATTATTCCAGGGATATCGGCGGCGCTGCCCGGCGCCCCGTGCCTGGCAGCACCGATCGGGTCACAGTCCCAGTTCCATGTGCAACTCTCCGGGCGGGACGGCCCCGCACCGCCGCCCGCTTGCATAGAGACCGCGGGGAGCGGCGCCCGGGACGGCACCGCGCCCCGGGGGTGCGAGCACCGCTCCCGGGGCTGTCCGGGACGGCACCGCTCCCCCGGGGGTGCGAGCACCGCTC
>WAAG01038657.1:14114-42783 GCA_013390105.1 Tichodroma muraria | reverse complement strand
TTTTTTTTTTTTTTTTGCCAGGGCAGCTTAAAACCCCATAGCAATTATTATCAACTCGCTTCCCCCCGCCTTTCCTCCTTTTTCCCGGGAATATGCCTGTGTGACACTAGATGGAGCCTTCTGTGCACGGTAGGAGTTTGGGGAGTTGGGAACAGCGTCCGCACTGCCAGCAGCGCCCTGTAAATCGTGTTATTGCCATCGCCGCTGGAAACAGGGATGGCGTTTGGTGGGAAAAACACGGTGGGAAAGGATTTCTTACACCTGCAGAGGGCAAAAGTCACCTGCGGTTTCCCTTCTACATCTGAACTGAGGGGTAGGGTTGTACATAACATTTTTAAAATGGATTTTTAAGGCTCCCTGCCCACGGCAGGGGGTGGAACGAGGTGAGCTGGAAGGTCCCTTCCGAGCCCAACCAGTCTGGCATTCCATGGTTTTGAAGGCTGTGTAGAGGAAGAGTTGTGCTCGCGGCTTTGGCAACATATAGGGATGTATAGAACTTCCTGTCCTTCGAATATCTGGCTGTTTGCAGCTTGCCTTTCTTGGGAAAACCGTTCAGAGTGTGATAATTATTTGATATCGTGGCTCTGGTGGCGGTGCTGTGGTGGGAAGCGCTTCCCAGGGTTCTGCTTGCAGCAGCAGAGCAGTGGCACCATTCTGAGCACATCCTCAGCCTCTGAGAGCACCCAAAAAAAGCAGCTTATGGAGCACCAGTGTCAGAGGAGAGGGAATTGCAGCACCGTTCTGGGATGAGCCGTGGCATCTCGATTATTCCCTGCCAATTTCACACCGCAGGTGAACAACTTGGACACTTTGCTGGCACCCAGAACGATGGGAGGATAATGAGAAAATGCAATCATCGAACAAATTTGGGGCATAATATCTCTGTTTCTCCTGAGGACGAGAACTGAGAGGGGAGATCTTGTAGGAAGCCTTGAGAGGGGGATGCAGGGGGCTCACAGGGGGACATCCTCTGCCCCAAGGGGTTGCCAAGGTTTTCAACCTGCAGAAGTGGATCTGCCCCATCCCTGGAAATGTCCAAGGCCAGGCTGGAGGGGCTTGGAGCAGCTTGGGATAAGGGAAAGTGGGAGAGGGGTGAATTTGATGGAATCACTTCATTCTGGTCTCTTCAGTGGGAGAACAGAAAGTGAGTTCAGTCAACATGACAGGATGGATTTTTAAAATACTGAGGTTTTAGATTCATTGTTTAGAAGAAGAAAAAATAAAAATTGACATTTTCATCTTAAAGTTTTTCCTGCCTTCCTGTGCTTTGCTTGTGAGCAGTTCAAACGTGTTACTGTGGAAGGGATGGAGCTGGAGAAGCTGCCAATGTGCCCTGGAATGGAATCGTCTCCTTTTAGTGAGAAACAATCTCTGCCTGCAGCCCCTGAAGCTTTTGCTTGATGGATTCCACCAAAACGAGCTGGAAACAGCAGGATCAGCTGCCCAGGGAGGGTTGGAGTGCCCATCCCTGGAGGTGTCCCAGGAATTCCTGGAGGTGGCACTCAGGGCTCTGGGCTGGGGACAAGGTGAGGATGTGGCACAGCTGGGACTCGATGGTCCTGGAGCTGTTTTCCAGCATGAATGATCCTGGGATTCCATGATTCTGTGGCAGCTGGGTACCTGAGCAGACCTCATTAACTTCAGATCAAATGCAACACAAATTCATGCCCTGAAATGGTAATTTTCAAAACATGTTTCGTGTTAAAAGGGGTCTTTTTTCTCCTCGCTTCGCTTTCATCCGGAATTCATTTCCAGTCTCTCTGAGAACCAGCTCCTGTGTTTCAGGAAATGTTTCCCAATTCCTGAGCTAAAAAACCATTTGAAAACCTCATTTGAATTTTTAAACAGCTTTGCCTGCCCCAAATGGTTTTTGCCAAATGAAAGAGCTGCACCTGAAAAGTTTTTCCCAGCTCCAGGGAAGAACTGGATCTGCATGTGGAAGCAGCTGGAATGCTGAGGGAGAACAGGGAAAGAGAAACAGCACAATTGGAGGGAAGGATGTGGCTTCCTATTAGTGAGACCTCCACCTTCATTTTTAAAGTATAAATAAACCACAACAGGCCTTTGGGAACAGCAAAATGTGGAATAGGAACACGAGGTTGGAACACAGGGATCGCTGCCACCAGGATCCTGATTCCTCTGCTCTGCTCAAGTCCGGGATTAAATCAGGATTTATGCCAGAGATCAAGTGCCATGGTAGTTCCTTGGTTACCTTGGGCTTTCCAGGACTTTTAGAGGGAAAGGGGAAGGGCTTCAGACTGAGTAAGTAGATGGGATATTGGGCAGGAAATGTTCCCTGTGAGGGTGGGCAGGCCCTGGCCCAGGGTGCCCAGAGCAGCTGGGGCTGCCCCTGGATCCCTGGCAGTGCCCAAGGCCAGGCTGGACCCTGGGGCTGGGAGCACCTGGGACAGTGGGAGGTGTCCCTGCCATGGCAGGGGTGGCACTGGGTGGGATTTGAGGTCCCTTCCCACCGAAACCAGGCTGGAAATCTATGAAAACTGCTATTTCACTACCTTGAGATCTCAGCACAAAAGGAGTTAGAATCATGAAATCTTTAAGGCTGGAAAAGACCTTTAAAATAATCAATCCCACCTCTGCATTGTTTGGTTTTCCCCTCTAAGGAATGGAGAGCTGGATGTCACCAATCCAACACCTGGCTGAAATCCTGTGGGGTGACCTGACCTTGCATAGCCAGGAGAACTTCCAGGTGAAGCAGAGGGTTTGATTCAGATTTTAGATGATTTTAAATGCCTAAAAGAGTTTGGTGCACGTGCAGCAGAGCAGTTGGGACGTAATTCCAGTGTGGAGCTGCTGTAGGTGCAGGAGCAGGGCCAAGTCTCTGCCTGGGTGGGAGATGTCAGGGCTTTGGGCAAGCACAGCAAAAAATAGCAGAAAATCACAAAAATCCCCTCATGCCCCGTATTCAGAAGGCTCGGGAAATGCCTGGCTGAAGGAAACACAATTTCAGGCCTCAGAGGTGGCTCCTGGCACTGAGCATTTCCTGTAAATAGGGTATTTCTGCTAGGGGCAGAATTCTACTGGGTTTGATGCTGAAAGCTCGTTAAGATCTGATGTTAAACAATTAATGCTCCGAGGGACAGATTGGTTCATGTAGCAGGCCTGGCTGTAGCCAGAGGAAAATACAATATCCTGGGAAATTACAGGGCTTGTAATCAACTTGGTGCTTGCAGAGCGCTCGGTGGTGTTCAGCGCGAGCCCCAGGATTTCCAGGGATTCTCTCAGGACCCGGGTGCAGCTGCCTGCCCGCGGATCAGCCTGGGAAATTTCCTCCTGGAAAGGGTTTTCCAGCCCTGGCACAGCTTCCCAGGGCAGTGCTGGGTCCCTACCCCTGGGGCATTTAAAAGTCTTTGGTTGTGGCCTTGGCAGTGCTCTGGAATCATTAGACTTGATGATTTTGGAGTTTTTTTTCAACCTCAACAATTCTGGGATTCTGGAATTCATGAAAACACCTTTAATGTCTCTGAAATCCTTCCCTCCCTGTCTGTTTGCTGGATTTAGCCCCAAACATTACAAAGGAATTTCACCAGTGAATTTAATGAAAATCCTATTTTGGATTGAACTCTTTCTTCCCTGCTGCATCTTCATAATGACAATAAAAAAAATATCAAAATTCCTTGGGGGATAAAGCCACTTCCCAGGGCTTGGGTTTGGGGTCATTACCCTCAGTTTGAGTGGGGGGATGTTTTTCATGCTGAAATCCCAGCCTTTTCCTGCCTCACCTCGTGGTCCTGACGACTCCTCCTGTGCTGCAGCTGCTTCACAGAATGCTCCTGTGGAGCCCAGATTTCCTCAGGGACACTGCAATCCTGCTCCACCAAATATTCCATACTTTAGGCAACCAGCCCTGGGGACAGGAGCTGAGTGACACAGACCAGAGCCCTTGCCCCCTTTTAATTTAACCTCTGAATTTAATGAGTGACCACTGATGTATTTTTTTCCTCCTAAATTTTTTAAGATCTACTTTTCTATTACTTACTTGACTCAAAATGAAAACACTTTCCTCCTCTTTCCCTCCTCTTTCCCCCCTCTTTTCCTCCTCTTTCCCCCCTCTTTTCCTCCTCTTTCCCTCCTATTTTCCCCCTCTTTCCCTCTTCTTTTCCCTCTTCTTTTCCCTCTTCTTTTCCCTCTTCTTTTCCCCATCTTTACTCCCCTCTTTTCCCCCCTCTTTTTCCTCCTCTTTCTCCTCTTCTCCTTTTTCCTTCCCCCCCTTCACCTCTCCCTTCCCCCTTTTCTCCCTCCTTATTCCCCCCCTTTATTGCCCTCTTCCCCCCCTTCCCCCCACTTTTTCCCCTTTTTCCATTTCCCCCCATTTTTCCCCAACTCTTGTCTCCCAGCAGTGACACACAAGTCCCACACGGGAAGCTGAGGCTGCACCACTCCTGTTCCCTTCACCCTTCCCACACAGCAGCTGCTGCCAGATGTTTCCAGAGGAAAATGTGAGTTCCAGCCTTATCCATGCTTTTCCTCAAAATAATTCCCTGCTCCAAAGCCAGAAGCTGTTTATTACATCCAGTTTTTTTATTTCCTTGCTTCCCTCAGAAAGCCAGGCTGGGTTTAGGGGGTCTCAAACTTATTTCCCCCCCTTTTATGGGCAGCATTTGAAGTTCCAGCAGCTCCCAACTTTTTCCTTCCTGAGAGCTTTGCAAAATCCTGGGTTTTATCTCTGGAATAAGATTTCCAGCTGGAATGGGATCTGATGGAGTTGTCAGGCTGGGCTTGGTGCTGAGAGGAAAATCTCTGTTTCCCATGGGAGGGTCTCTTTGTGCTCTCCCAGATAAGGACACGGGGAAGCCGGAGGGCAGGGCTGGATGGATTTTGGGGAGGAATTGTTCCCTGAGGCCCTGGCACAGGGTGCCCACAAATAAAGATGCTTTTCCTCAAGTTCAGGTGGATTTTCCTGAGCATCCCTCTCTTCCTGTTTGGCTTCCTGGCGATTCCCTGCCCCTTTCCAGGGTGTTCAGCCACGCTTGTGCCCAGCCCGGATTCAGTCTGTGAATTTGTGCTCAGTGGTTCAGCAGAGCCTGCCTCCAAACCCGCACAGCTGCTGGCAGATTTTGGCACCTCCAGCTGTAACCCAGGGATGTATTTCTGGATTTCATCCCTCATACCACAGGATGAAGGGAAAATACATTTAAACTGTCATCCCAATTTTTAATTCCTTTTTTTTTTTTTTTTTTTCCCTCCTGTAGACATCCTATAAAGCTCATTTATGGGAGCAGCCTGGTTTGGGAGCGTCTGCTTGCTTTAAATATTTTAGTTCCCATTTTATTACCTGCAGCTCCAATCAGGCTCTGCACGGTGCCGAGGCTGATCACAAATAATTTTGCTACCAGACGTCTTTAGTCCCAAAAATATGGCTTTGAGAAAATGAGCAGTGATGCCTTAAAATGCATTTTACAGAGAAATTATCTTTATATGCTTTGTCTTCTTTTTTTTAATTTTTTTTTTTTGGTAAAAAATACAGTTGCTGTGAAACCACAAAAATACAAAAAAACATCTGTTCCACTTGGAAAAAAGGGTTTGCAAAATATCCCCATGAATGTCTTGGAATCATGAATGGATTTTAATAACCATTCCATTGATGAGGTCACGCTGCAGATACTGATTAATTATTAACATGTTTACAACAATTTTGCAAATAATGGGCTAATCACTGCAATTATGTATTTTCCAAGTGGGAGCAGAGCTGTGCTCCCAGGCAATCCTGGAAAATGCCATGCCCAAGGCTCTGCTTCCCAAGGTGCTGTTTATTTTTGTGCACCATTGATTTTCTGCCAGGATGGAGTGGATTTAATTTTACCGGATAGTCCAGCGGTTCATTCCAGCTTTAAATTATTGGTGAGCCTCATGTTTGCAGCATTCCAGTGCCTGGGAAGGGAGGGGATTCCTTACAAATACCTGGGCAGGTAAGCATGGAAAGTGAAATATTTCCCTGTGGGATTCCTGCGAAGCTGGACTGCTGCAGGGTAAAGGAACCCTGGGAAGTAATTCAAATGATGGATAAAGAGAGATATAAATCCTGCCGTAAATAAGGAAAGAGCACGGCGAGAGGGGGGTTCTCACCTTTTAAACTCCTTTTCTTTGGTCCTGCAGGCCACAATCAGCACAGAACCCCGGAAGGGTTTGGGCTGGAAGGAACCTCCAAGACCATCTCATCACGAGAGGCTGTGGAGTCTCCCCCATTGGGAATATTCCAGAGGATCTGAACATAATCTTGTGCCAGCTGGACCCACTGGGGTCCCTTCCAGCCCTGGGACCCAGTCAGGGATCTGCTGGTTCTGGTCTGGATGTGCAGGTGCTGAGGGAATGGGGATTTTGTGTCCTGTCCTGGATATGGGAGTGCTGAGGGAATGGGGATTTTCTCTCCATTTCCAGGAATGGGAGTGCTGAGGGAATGGGGATTTTGTGTCCCCTCCTGGGCATGGGAGTGCTGAGGGAATGGGGATTTTCTGTCCTCTGGGAATGTGCTGTATGAGGTTTGCTGGGATTTTGGGGGACTTTTTGGGGGAGGTGTTAAATCCTGAGCAGCCTTTTCCATTAGACACCCAATCGTGACCCAAAACCCCTCTCCCCACCCCGATTTCAAATTTATGAAATTTGCTGAAACTCCGTAAAGCCCCGATGCTTTAATAACAGGATTATTGCCAAGTACACAAGCAGCATAATGAGCTGTGTGTTGTAATGCCTGATTAGAGGCTGGATTTAGGGCTGGAGCAGCATTAATGCACAGCTACAATGTAACTGGGTTAATAACAATCAACTGATTAATGTCGTACATCTCCTGCCAGCCCGAGGAGAGGGCTGGGCTGATTAGCAGCCATGCAAATGTGCAGAGGAGCAGCAGGCTGAGCCGGGGCTGCAGAGAGAGGGGTGACCAGAGTGCCAGAAGAGAGCTGTGTGGAGGAGAGCAGATGGGGTCACTCACTGAGAGTGGCCTGGGAGATGCAGCAGCCCTCAGGGTGTTTGTGGTTCTCAGCTCGTGGCTGCTGAGAGGGAATATTCATAAGGGAAGGGCACAGGAGGTGTCAGAATCACAGGATCGTGGAATCACTGAGGTTGGAAAAGCCCCCGAGGATCACGGAGTCCAAGCTGTGACCGATCCCCACCCTGTCCCAGCCCAGAGCACTGAGTGCCACCTCCAGGAATTCCTTGGGCACCTCCCCCACCTCCCTGGGCAGCTCCTTCCAGTGTTCAACAGCCCTTCCCGTGCAGAAATTCTTCCATCAGAGCAGGCTGAGGTTGGATATTAAGGCAAATTCCTTCATGGAAAGTGTTGGATGTCCCTGTCCCTGGAGGGCTTTAAAAGCCGTGTAAATGTGGCACGTGGGGACACTGGAAAGGGTGGTCACATCACATCCCGTGTTGAGTAACCTCTCTGCAATGCAGCTTCCTAAGGCACGGGGGAAGAAAAGTTCTTGGCTACAATGGCACAATCAAAACTTTACGAGATAAAGGAATAAAAGGTGTATGTGACAAGGCTGAACCTGCAATAATAAATGAACAAAGTGCAGTGAATAAAAGGAAGGAGAGGCTTACAAGAAGTGCACAGGTTTTAAAACTCTAAATAGAACTGCGAAAGTTAAATTGCCACAGAAAACAGAGCTCCCGTCACCCGTGGGGAACACAAAAGAAGAGTCAGCTTGTGCCTAGACTGGGGATTGAGGAGGGGAATAACCAGTTTGTGGTTGTAGTCCAAAACTGGAGGTGTTATTATAAGGAAGGATAACTACCTGTGCACCTGAGGTGTGGCAGGAAATATTACTGTGCTGCTGATTTGTTTGGGGCAATCTCCGTGGTCCCCTCGACCTTCCAGGCTGTGGTTTGAGCACAGCCAGGCTGATTTCTCATTTCTCCTGTCATTTCCTATCTTTGAAGGCATTACAAAAAAATTCGAGCGAGCTATTTTTAGTCAGGCTTGAAAGCACCTCTTTTTTTTTTTTTTTCCCAGGCCTGATTCTTGAGGGGCAGCTTTGATTCTGTTTCCTTTTGTTTCTGCTCTCAATTCTGGCTGCCTTGAAGTGCAGCTTTCCTTTGGCCACGAGGTCCCCCTGGGCAGGGACCCTTCCCTGAGCACTGCCCCTGCTGCTCTTCCCAATTCCAGGCACACCTGGGATCCGAAGGTGAGATCCAAAGGTGGTTTTCACCTTGCAGGAGCGGCCAAAGGCAAGAATTTGGTTTCAGCTGCAGGGAAAACGCTGGAACAAAGGACAAGCTGTATCTGAAAAGAAAAATATCAGGAAATAATCCCGATGCCATCAGGTCTGATCCTAACAGGAATGTTGGAATTGTCACCTAACTGAGTAGTTTCACCTCTGGCTTTTGGATGGCTGAGTTCATCTGCTGGGCTTGGATTCACACTTATGTAAGTGGGTAAATGAATCTGGAGAAGTCAGAGCCAGCCTTGCTCTGTGCTTGGAACTGGTACCACTGGTTTGACTGGTGCTCCCTATGGGGCAGCTGTCCCCCAGAGCTTGACCCCTCTGTGTTTGGATTTCAACTCTTCCTCTTTTCCGTTTCCTTCCCACCCTTTGTCCTTAGCTGGAGGGACCCATAGCAAAGGCTCTTTAGGTATTCCCACTCATTAGAAGACAGGAAAATTAAGTTCAGTTTCTCTAAACTCAATGCGTCTTTGTTTCACGACTTAAACTTCCTCCTCCTACCCACACTCATCAATCCTGAAGTCTCTCTGTAATTCCTTCCTGCTCAGTGAACTCCTCCGTGTGTTCTTTTGTTTCTCATCTCTCCATCCATTTCCCATCTCCAGGGCTCTTGTAAGCAGATCCCAGGCAGCGTTAGGTGTGATCTGTCTCCCTCCCTCAGCCCCGAGAGCAGCAGATCTGATTTTGGAGCTGGGCTTTGAGCGGTTTCTCATTCAGAAGGAAGATGGATGGTGGGCACAAAACAGATTATCCATGGGAGATCTGATTCAGAGAGCTGATAAAGGTGGAATTTCTCATTTGGGGGGAAATATGCCATTAGGCCTCGTGGGGGAGTGTAGAAATGCCAGGAATATTGCGGACTAGAGCTCCCCGTGGTTCTCCCTCTCCGTGGTTTGCTCAGAGCAGGAGGGATTCACCCCAGGCGTGCAGGGAATGCTGCTGGCTCTGCCAGGCCAGGGAAGCTGGAGCAGGGAGAGAAATCTCATTTGTCTAAAAGTCTCAGAGATTTAATTCCAGCTGTATTTATTTTTCATTCCTGCTCAGAAGGACTAAGCCCTCTCCTCTCCAGGGCCCACAAAAACCCCTCACGCCCTGCTGGGCTTTCATTGCTCTTAATTCCTAGGGGAGAACGGCATTGCCTCAGTGCTGAGGGGAACTGCAGTTCCTGAGATCCATGCCCATCCCTGAGACAAGAATCCTGGAATCCCTGAGGCTGGAAAAGCCCTCCCAGCCCATGGAGTCCCAGCTTTGCCCCATCCCCACCCTGTCCCCAGCCCTGAGTGCCACCTCCAGGAATTCCTGGGACACCTCCAGGGACGGGCACTCCAACCCTCCCTGGGCAGTCCCAAGGCCTGACCCCCTTTCCATGGGGAAATTCCTGCTGCTGTCCTTCCTGCAGCCTCGGGTGAGGTGAGGGAGGGAGCTGAGTGGCAATGGGAATGAAAATCCAGTGGGGATGAGTTCAGAGCCTTTTGGTGTTCCACCCCTGCTCCTTTATTTCTGCTCTGGGCGTCTCCCTGGAGGCTGCTTTACTGGACTCTCCCTGGAGTTCTCCAGGGGCTTTAGGGATAAGGATTTTCTTTACCTGTGTGGAGAAAAGCAGAGGAAAAGAAAAGCCATCATCACCTATCTGTGCATCCTTCTCCTCCTCCTCGTGGCTTTTATTTTATATTTTCCCTCATACTACACACAAACCAGAGATTAGAACAGCAAAGGAGGAAGGGAATAGAAAAACAGAAAAAGAATATTTTACCATTTAAAATTTTTTTTTCCATTATCCACAAGTTTTTAAGTGTGTCCCAGAACCCCAGTTTTGCCCCCCGAGCAGAGGAGCTGCTTTTGCTGTGTTTGTGTCTTGCTCCTCGTGCTGTGCCCCACTTGAGAGTGAACTCCCCCTCAAAAAACAGCTTGGCAAGGGATTTCTTGATTTGGCACACGGATCCAAGATTCAATTTCCTGCTTGTTAAACCCATAGTAATTCTGGAAAATGCCACAGTACCACAAAGCTTTGCCCACTTTGCTGAGTGCCCACCAAACATCCATTTTTTAGTCACATTGCTGATTACTGAGTAGCCAGAACAAAACTCCCCTCTTTGTGGTGTCCCAGGAATTCTCTGCTGTCCATTAGAAAGGATTTAAAGGAGCTGTGAAGATGACAAAGGAGCTGTTTCCTATCAATTATTTACCTCTCAGGCAGGTGCTGAAGGGGCTGTCTGGGAATTTGGGCTCCAACAGGATCACTCCATACTGGGGGATAATTCCTGAGCGTGGAACAAATCCAACTTCTCCTGCATCAGATTCCATCGTGTGGGAGGCCAGGAAGGGATAAACTGGGAAGGGATAAACTGGGAAGCACCTGTTTAATTTCAGAATAAAGCTGATTTGATTTGATTCGTAGTTTTTGTATCCAAATGTGTGCAGCAAAAACCTTTGGTGAGTGATTCTGGTGTAAAGCACAGGAGCTCTGTGACCCTTTGCTTTGGAAATTCATCTTTTTGGCTTTTTTCTTTGTTTCTGTGGCTGCCTCTGGATCCCTGGGAGTGTCCAAGGCCACGTTGGACGGGGCTTAGAGCAGCCTGGGACAGTGGAAGTGTCCCTGCCCAGGGCAGGGGTGGCACTGGATGGGTTTAAAGTCCTTTTCACCCCAACCATTCTGGGATTCTCTGATTTTATGACAGGACATCAGATTTTATGAGGAGGACAATCAATGGTTCCCAGTGGAGAACATCTCAAAACGATGGAAGATGAATGATAATTTCTGTGTCACAATGAAATGTGCTCAAGAGAAAGAAAATCTTTTACCATTCTGAATTTCAAACAGAAATATTCATAAACTCTTTATCTGGATAATCAACAATAAGGGAATCACAGAATGGTTTAGTTTGGGAAAGACCCCTAAGATCATTGAGTTCAAGAGATGATAAACAGTGTCTTGACATGTGCAGTGGTGAAAAGTGGTAAAATGAGGTGGCATGAAGTGGAAAAGATGACAAAAAAAGCATTTCTGGCCTGGTGTGGTGCTTACCTGTAAATGGTGTGGAGCAGCTGCGGGCAAAGCAAGGTGGATCAAAGAGCCAGCACAGCTCTGGCTTCTCCCCCTCCTCCTGCAATCCTGGATCTTGGATCTCCTCAAATCCATCCCCAAATCCCCACGGAGGCTCTGTGAGCCCCTCTCTCAGCCCAGCCTTGCTCTGGCTGCAGACTGGAATTGCTGCCGTGGCTTTTGTGGGGCTGGTTCCCACACTAAAGCACAATTCCTTTGCACCCATTCCTTCTTTTATCCCTGGCTGCCCTTTCCTGTGGAATATTGAGAGGCTTTCCTCCTGGTCAAGCAGTGTATTTTAGATTAATTCCTCTGTTATTTTTCCCAGCTGGGCTGCTGGGGTTGCTGGAGAATGAAAACATTAATTTCCAGAGTAGCAGGGGTTTGCTCCTTATCGATGTCAGAGTTGTCTCCGAGCACTAAAAATCTCATTTCTTTCCCTCTGTTTTGGAAGGTTTGGATGCAAATTAGGAAAAATTGAGACTGGAATTTGTAACTGGGATGGCAGCAATAACGTCACATGTCCTGCCCTGTGCTGAAAGTGTTGCTGGGTCATCTGGGGCTCACCAGGGCAATTCAGAATAAATCCCACCATTCCCGCCTGGAATGATCGTGGACATTATTTGATTAGAAAAGTACGTGAGGAACAATTATTACTTGGGAAAACCAAGGGAAATTGGAGAAATACATCAATATTCCAAACCACAGGTTCTTTAAATGCAGAACTCAAATTCCCAGATGCGGCATTTAAATCCATTTCCTGTCATGGAATTGTAGCCTGGAAAAACGTTGGTACCAATTCTGATTTGCATACTTGATGATGGAATGGAAAATTCAGGGAATATCTTGCTATCAGGAGGAACTCTGGATTTTTCTGTGCTTAACTCCTGCTGCTCTGTGCCTGGAAAATCAATGGAGGTGGGAATAGATGGGATGGTACCAAACTCTTGGATGTAACCACAATTAATAATAATTGGATATTCTTTCATTTTAAAGTGGATAAGAGCTGCAGGAAAGGCTTTGAGGACGTTTCTGTGGTACAGCCAACTGCTCAAGTGTCTGAGATACTGCAAATTTTCCTTCTAGAGGGAGCTGAGAGCTTTCCTCCTTCCTTCAGTCTGGGCGCTGGGAAGGAGGGAGGAATAAGGGCTGAACTTGCTGTCAACTCTCTTAAAAGCTTTTTATTGTAGCTGGAATGTGTGATAATGGCCCCCAGAACCATCATTACAGTTAATTAAAGGTCTGTTTCTTTTTTCTAATATGAGGGGTTTATTTTCTGCAGTTGATAACACAGCAATAAAACCTTGCTTCAGGCAAAATCTTGGTAGGCAAGGTCACAATTTAGAAGTAATTTGGAAATTGAAGGGAAAACCAGAAAGCGGCATCTGGTTCCTGTTATTTCTGAGTTGTGGAAGTCCAGAGGGAATGATTTAGAGTTAAAAGGAAAGGAAAAGAGGAACATCAGAGTCTGTGCACTGAGCGGATGGTCGTGGGGAGGAAGGGAAAGGAGGACAGGAAATTTGGAGTAAACATCTACTTGAGCATGAAAATTTGTCAGATCTTGGTTTAATTTGGGTTGGAAAGGCAGAGCCTGCTTCCAGGGACACAAAAAAGTCAGGATGAAGGCACAGAAATGTCAGGATTTTACTACTTCTGTGTATTTTATGCAAAACTGGAGATTTGCTTCTGTTGGGAGTGGAGCTGATGTGGGGCCGGGATGTCGTGGGGAGCTGCCACACCCCGGAATTTGCTGTTGAGGGTGAATCCATTCAGTGCTGGGAGCCACCTGGGATTTCCTTAAGGATCTTTGGCCCACAGATCCAGGGATGGACATGGAGAACTTGTGGGATCTCCATCCTTGGAGATGCTCCAGCCCCCTGGAACATCCCTGAGCTGTGGGGACCTGGGGAACTGAAACTCTCACTAAATATTCAACCCAGATTATGGTTTCTAACTTTATGCTTCAAACAACATTTTTGCACTTTTATTCCGGGGCCAGCTGAGAAGCAGCAGGTGCTCAATTGGTCAAAAAAGTCATTTCCTGAGATAAGAAATGTAAAATAAGTGCCAGTGGTGGAGATTTAATTGCTGCAAATCTGTTGAGTGGAAGCTGAGCTTTCTGTTCTCCAAAATAATCACGTCCAGCTTCCAGCCAGCACAGCTGTGCTTTAGATGCCTTCAAGTCTGTGGTAAATTTGTTGTGGATATGTTAATTAAAAGGTTAATTATGGTCGAGATGTTCTGGTACTCAGGTTTGCTGCTGTTGATGTGGGGTGCAGATGCTCCTCACCCCAAAACCAGAGGCACTGAAGGAAAATGGGGAGGCCCTGGCAGATTATCCAGGGAAGCTGGGGCTGCCCCTGGATCCCTGGCAGTGGCCAGGGCCAGGCTGGACCCTGGGGCTGGGGGCACCTGGGACAGTGGCAGGTGTCCCTGCCATGGCAGGGGTGGCACTGGGTGGGCTCTGGGATCCCTTCCAACCCAAACCAGTCTGGGAATCTGTGATTTGGGGCTGAACAAGGATGAGGTGGGAAGGGTTTTCTCTGTGTGTGGTGCCAGGGACACCCACGGTGCTCCCAAAAACGTGTGGTGTGACACTGCCACTGCACACAGAAGAAAAATTTTTTTTCAAAAATGCAGGAAAAGGTGTCATCTGATGATAAGAAATTTCCCACCTGGTGGCAGAAAAACTTCAACAGTGATTAATAGTGAACTGTGTTAGGATTTCAAACGACTTTTGGAATTTATAAAGCAAGAGTAAACAAAACAGAGTCCAATCCCCAGAATTCAATCCTCAGAACTGCAGCTCTGCACCTCTGAGGTGGTGCCAGTGAGTCCTTCCTGGGAAGGGACTGGAAAATAAATTCCCCACCCTCCTTCTGCAGCACTGGGTGCTGGAAAAGCCTCCTGGTGCCACTAACGAATCTCTGGGGACCCTGCCTGTGTAGCTTGGAATGAAAAGCAAAGTGAAGCTCTGAAGCTCTTTGAAGAAAAGCGGTGTCTATAAACCAGATGCACTTCTGAGATCCTGACTGATAAAAGTGGATGAAAATCTGGGTTCCTGCAGAATCCGAGGAGTTCTGAGTGGTGGCCTCGCTGCAGGCCGAGGTTTAAATGGGAGAAACTCTTCTTAGGGCCCCAGAGGTGCCTCGTGGCCCAAAATCTCTTGAAATCTACAACATCTGAGCACATTAAGAAACATTCCATCTTTTTTCCAGCAGGGAGCAGAGCAGGAGCCAAGATGCAGCGAAGCCATGGAGCTGCTGCTCATTCCCAAGAGTTTTTGTGAGGTCACTGCCCATCCTTGCCATGGCCAGCTGCCATCCCTGGCTGGGCTGTGCCAGGCGTCTTCTCTGGGATGCTGCAGATCCCCACATCCTGCCCTGGGGCATCGAGCCCAGGGCAGCTGTCCAGGGCTGCAGGGAAGTGTCCAAGTGGCCCTGGAGTGCCCAAGGCCAGGCTGGACAGGGCTGGGAGCACCCTGGGACAGTGGGAGCTGTCCCAGGCCACGGCAGGAGTGGCACTGGATGGGCTTTAAGGTCCCTTCCCATCCAAACCAGTCTGGGATTCTGTGATTTTAGGATAAACGTGAAACTACAGCAGGATTCACATTAACAGAGCCAATGTTCCTTTTCTGCAGCAAACCCCCACCCCCATCCCTCAGACTTTCCTTCGCAAGGCCTTTTCTGCCAAAATTTGGAGCCCGTGTTGAAACCACAACAACCCTGACTAGAAAGACTCTTTCTGTTTGAGACAGAGCTTCAGAAGAGAGCAGAAGTTGCAGAGAGAACTGTGCAAGTTCTGGCCTCCAGGGTGCTTTTAAAATGCAGGAGTTCTGGGATGTAGAGCTGGTTTAATGGGATATTTATCTCCCTTGGAGAAGTTTCTGCTGGAAACCTTAAAGTTGTAACAGGCTGCAGTAATAAGACTTCACTATTCATTAAGAGATAACTTCTTTTTTTTTCTTCTTTTTTTTTTTCTATCAGAGATTTGTTTCCTAGGACAGAGTATTTCTTTTCTCCCTAATTTCCTAAATTTCCTAATTTCAGGGAAATGGATGGAAATAAATTTCCAACAGCAGCAGTAGAAGCCCATCGGGTTGTTCGATCTCGTGACGGTGTCCCCCTGTACCACCCACACCTGGGATGAGCTGTGGTGCTCAGGGAGCACCAGGGAATGTTTGTGGGATCGGAGATTCCCACAGCCTCAGGCAGGTGTGTCTCTGGAAGCTCCAGGAGAGCTGAAGAATGCCCAGAGCTGGAATTCTCTCACTGGAAGAGCCCCTGGGTGTGTTGAAGAGCAGTTTGGAGGCACCGTGGTCTGTGAGTGTTCCAATATCATCAAATCCACAGCTCCTGCTGTGCAGGCAGCACCAGGATGCTCCCGGATTTCAGAGCTGCTTTACCCAGCCTGGATCTGCAGCAAAATCCACCATAAATCTACGTAATTCTGAGTGTTTGCTGCTCCTTAAGCCATTAAACAGAGAATATCCAGGGAAATCCATCAGTGTCTTCCCACCCAAGTGCCGCAGCCGGCGGAGCGTCGATGCTGACGGACTTCTCCATGGTGTTCCTGAGAGGAGTAATTAATCCTGACTTCCTGACAGCAGCAGAGCTGCCTGAGCATCCACATTAATCTCCCTCAGAAAAGAACCACGTAAGGAATTGGTGTTGGGATCACAACAGAGTTTTTCCTTTGTTAGAACCAGGGAAAAAAACAAGTGTGAGCTGGAGTAGTGGCACCAAGGAAACTCCAGCAGCAGTTTTGTCTGTCTTAATCCACTCTGCTCTGGAGCTGCTTTGGAAAAAGCTCCTCCCCGGAGTTTCCTCTGCAGATTGAGCTAGAGAAGGAATTACTGAAAATCAGTGACCATGGAATGAAGCACAGCTGGACTTCAAGGGGATACAGAGGAAAACCAGGGGGTGCAAGTGAAAAATCAAATTGCTGTCTGGAAAAGAAGGAGTGGGAGCTTAGGGAAAAGATTCCCTGGCTCAGGATAGGCTGTTGGGGCAGGGATGGGGATGGAGAAGCACAAAAAAGCTCTTGGAAGTCAGTATGGAAAAGAGGGAAGAGGGCAAGAGCTCGCTACAAGCCGAGGTTTAAATGGGAGAAACCATTTTTAGGGCCCCAGAGGTGCCTTGTGGCCCAAAATCTCTTGAAATCTGCAACACCAGAGCACATTAACAAATATTCCATCTTCTTTCCAGCAGGGAGCAGAGCAGGAGCCAAGATGCAGTGAAGCCATGGAGTGGCTGGAAGGCCTGGGCTGCTGCTCATTGCCATTTCCCTGGCACCAGTGAGTAGAGGAACCCCAGGAGAAGGGGTGTGAGAGCCAGGGATCCCTCCGTGCCAGGCAGGAGCACTGCCCGGGGTTAGGGACAGTCCTAACATTCTAGTGCCATTAAAAAAGGGATAAAAGGGCTCTACTTTGTCTGCAGTGTATGGAAAATGAATGAAATGCTGGATAATTTAATGAAGATGTTTTCGGGAGTGCAGGGCTTGATGGGTTTGGGAATTTATCGAATGAAACCTCCGGTTCTCAGTGTTAGAGAGTTGGATCAGTGACCCCTAAAGTAGTCCTGCCACAAAGCCAAAGGCACCGTGCCCTCCTCTCAGTGTCTGCCTCTGGAAGTCAATCATCCTGAGAGGAGGGGATTTATCTGTCCCAGCTCCTGTGGACACCACTGGTGCCTCTTGGGTGTTTGACCCAGCAGAATCTGACGTGAGGCTGGGCACGTGTCCGACCCTCCTGCTGGCTTTATCACAAAATTCATCCCAAATTCTCCACGTCTCTGCACCCCTTCCCTAGGAATCAGCTTTGTTGCATGCACAGGTTGGAATAAATTCTGGTTCTGGAATCAGGGAATCCCGGAGTCCTTCAGGGTGGAAAAGCCCTCTGTGATCATCGAGTCCAGCCATCAGCCAGCACCACGGTCCCCACTGTGTCCTCAGCTGCCTTTGGCTGCTTTGATCCAATCACTGGAGTTTCCCCTCTGGAATTCAGACTTTTCCATGATGAGCATTAATTTTATTTTGGTTCATGGAGGGCCTGAAATGGGGAGGGGACACATTTGTGTGTAAAACACGTCTGTGTGTCCAAAGGATCCTTGTCTGTGATCAAGGGATCCTGGGGCTCCAGTGGGTAAGGAAAGCTTCCCAGAGGATTTAATTTCTTATTAATTAATTAATTCAGGAAGGATTTCTTCCTGGAAAGGCCTTGTCAGGGACTGCCCAGGGAGGTTTGGAGTCCCCTCCCCTGGAGGTGTCCAAGGAATTTCACCCTGGGGACAGGGTGGGGATCCAAGGCTGGACTCTGCTCCTGGAGGGCTTTTCCAGCCTCAATAATTCTGTGATTCTTAAGGAAAAGCTCATTTTCAGCAGGCAACATTCATCCATCAACCACACGCAGCCACCTAAAATGCTGTGTGATATATGGGCACCCCCATAAATATTAAATTGTGTAGGTGCCACTGGATGTGACATCCCCTCCCCACAACAATCACTTGTAAAGCACAGAGTTCTCACTGCAGCCACAACTCCATAATAACAAAATGATTAGAAAGCCATAAAAAACAAAGTTGTTTTGTCAGGATCATTTCCTCCCTGATCACAGGGCTGCTAGAAAGTGGCTCTGGGCTTAAGTGACAGATGAGAGCCATTAATAGAGCCAGAGACCTTCCCAGGCTGCTTGCAGCCAAAATGAAAAGGGACCTTTAACAGTCCTGGGTGGTTAGGAAGCCTGGAGAGTGGTTGGGTGTTGTGGTGGGGTTGGTATAAAATTCAGCCTCTCACAGCCATGAATTGCGTTATTATTCATGAATAATTTCATTGTATTTATTATTTTGATGGTGCCAGGTGATTGTTAGAAAATCCCCTCTTACTCCTCTGTTCTGTGGCTCTCTGAGAGCCTCCTGTCATGAAATTATAGGATCAGAGTGGTTTGGGTTGGAAAGGACCTTAAAGTTTTGTTTGAAACGCTTTTTTATGTCTCACGGATGCAGTTTGACCTCTCTCTCTGTATTTATCACTCTAACGTGAAAACAAACATCTCCAGCTCCAAATGCTTTTTGGGTGATATAGGGAATATTTCTAGCTGCCCTACCCAGCTCCCCTCAGCTGTCACCAACCACGCAAATCTGTCTCTGGAGGTATAATGAAAGAAAATCATAATTTTGTGTCTTTCAAGATGTCCTCATTAGGAGGAGGCTGTGGCACCTGAAACCTGGGGTTATAAGTCCTGTCCCAGTCCCTGCTGACGTGTGCTGTGAGAGCCACAGCAGCTCTGCCTTTCCAGGAGAAAAATCAATGGTTTCAACATGGAAATATTGGCCCAAACGCTTTCAGTGAAATGTGAAAGAGATGGAATGATCCTATGCTAGAGGAATGCTCAGGCAGTTTGTTTTCCTTTAAAAGCTTTGGAATATCCTGTCCAAGCTGAGCGATATTTATTGCAAAATGTAAAGAGAAGTGGCAAAGATGAGAAACTGGGACATTTAGGGAGCTGCTTTTGCCAGGCACAAGGGGAAGTGCCTGCAGCTTTCTGTTCTCACTGTCACAATGTAAAAACCTCATTATTATGGGTTGGTTTATGGGCTGGGCCCCAGCAGGAAAGGGATTGGGATTCTGCCCTGTGCCCAGGTGAGCCCCCAGCTGCAGCCCTGGCCCAGCACAGGAGGGACCTGGAGCTGCTGGAGCCAGGCCAGAGGAGGCCCCAAATGACCCGAGGATGGAGCAGCTCTGCTGGGAGGAAGGGCTGGGAGAGCTGGGATTGTTCAGCTGCAGAGGAGAGGTCTGGGGTGACCCCAGGGTGGCCTCGCAGGGCCCGGAGGAGCCTCAGGGAATAGATGGAGAGAGACCTGGGACAGGGCTGGAGGGACAGGACCCAGGGAATGGCTCCCACTGCCAGAGGGCAGGGCTGGCTGGGATTTGGGGCAGGAATTGTCCCCTGGCAGGGTGGGCAGGCCCTGGCCCAGGGTGCCCAGAGCAGCTGGGGCTGCCCCTGGATCCCTGGCAGTGCCCAAGGCCAGGCTGGACCCTGGGGCTGGGAGCACCTGGGACAGTGGGAGGTGTCCCTGCCATGGCAGGGGTGGCACTGGGTGGGATTTAGGGTCCCTGCAACCCAGCCCAGTCTGGGATTCCAAGGTTCTGTTCCATGATTTGTCAGTCTGTGCCTGGGATCAGGCCCAGCCCGTGTGGAAATGACCTGTGCTTTCCAGGCAGTATTAATTAACGTTAATGGAGCCTTTCAATCAGGGCAGTCTTTAGGAATGGTAGAGGTACATTCAGAGGAGAGACAATCCTTCCCTCGGTTTCACACAGCCCAACAGAGGGCAGAGTTCTGGGAGAGGCAGGAATTGTGTTCCTCTCTCCCAGGCTCGTCCCCTGCCTGCTGGCACGGGTTTGCATTTCCCACCAAACCCCAGCAAAGACATAATAGCAATAGGCATGATGAATTGGCTGTAACAGGAGGGGGAATACATGACAAGACACCTGTTAAAGCCCTGGCTCCCTGCTGGGGATGGGAGTGACGTTTAAGCCAGAGTTAAACACCACGTGGCTCTGGCCTACCCGGCCGGGCTTCGGCTGAAGGTTGAGGGGCTGCTCAGGACAAGCGGCAAACCAAAGGGATTTGTTGGTTTTGCTGCTTCGCCTCGGCCGTGTGAGGTGTCCCTGGGGGCTGAGGATGTCCCCTGTCCCCGTGTCACCCTGGCTGGTGCCCAGACTGAGGGAGCTCTGCCCGTGTTTCGCTCCCTTCGACGAAGCGACGCTTTCGGCGCGCCGCTGGCATCTGCGCTCAAAAGGACAAGATCTGAGCAGGATTCCTCCTCACTTTCTCTCTGTTATGGAAATGCACATTTCCCCTGCGTTCCCACGGTTGAAGCTCCCTGGAGCTGTGTTTGGGCTCAGATCTGTGGCACTGGAGGCGCAGCTCCAAGTGCCCACCTGGGACGGGTGGCCTCAGGTGCTCAGGGTGGCCTCAGGTGCTCAGGGCTCAGGTTCCTCTGCAGGGAACAGCCCAGTGCTGCCCACCCGGGCACCCCTGGTGTGCCATTCCCTGCAGGAGGCTCGGGGTGGGTGAGTCGGGGACATCACATCTGAAATGCAGATGACAAATTCCAAAGGCAAGTCCTTGAAGTGCCAGGTAAATAATGAGGCACTTCTGAGGGGAGGCACCAGTGAAATGGGATCTACCTGGGGCTATCCAGCATTTTGGACACTTTGAGTGGTGCAGGAAGGGGCTGGAGAAGGCTGGAGAATCCTGAGGGAGCTGGGAAGGGGTTCAGCCTGGAGCAGAGGAGGCTCAGGGGCCCCTGTGGCTCTGCCCAGCTCCTGCCAGGAGGGGACAGCCGGGGGGTCGGGCTCTGCTGCCAGGAACAGGGACAGGAGCAGAGGGAACGGCCTCAGGCTGGGCCAGGGGAGGTTTTGGTTGAAGAAAAGGAAAAATTCCTTCCTGGAAAGCCTGCCCAGCCCTGGCACAGCTGCCCGGGGCAGTGGTGGAATCCCCATCCCTGGAGGGATTTAAAACCCCTGTGGATGTGGCACTTGGGGATGTGGTTTGGTGCTCCAGTTGCTGCTGGAGTTATCTCAGATTCATTCTTAATAATTTCTGGAGATTCCAGTTTTTTTACATCCGTCTAAAAACTTCCTTTCCTTTCCTTTCCTTTCCTTTCCTTTCCTTTCCTTTCCTTTCCTTTCCTTTCCTTTCCTCTCCTCTCCTCTCCTCTCCTTTCCTTTCCTTTCCTTTCCTTTCCTTTCCTTTCCTTTCCTTTCCTTTCCTTTCCTTTCCTTTCCTTTCCTTTCCTCTCCTTTCCTTTCCCTTTCACTTTCCTTTCCCTTGGGTTTTCTCTGTGGTGTCTGACTCCTGCTGGATTCCCCCTCAGCTCTGGGGGAGGCTCAGAAACCCCTCTGTGTCTGCTCAGTTCCCAAATACCCCCGTTCCTAAAAACCCAGTGTGATTTCACTCCATATTCCTGTGATTTCCTGAACATTCCTGAGGTGCTCATTTAATTTTTTATTTCCCCTTTCCCTCCCATTTCCCTGCAGATGCCTGGGGACGTAATGATGGCTCAGTCTCCAATTTCCCTGATTCATCATGCGAAATCCACTGACAAAATCTCCTGCTCCCAAATCCTATAATACTGTGGAGAAAATTTGTTTTCTGGCCAGGATGCATTATGGCTTTTAAGACTTGAAAACTGCATCCTCAGTAGCATTACATTTATATTTTTTGTTATTAGGTCAGCTTATCCTTTTGTTCTGTAGGAACAAACGTCCAAGGAAGGCTTTTTTATCTATTTCTTTCCCTTTTTTTCCCCCCTCCCCTTTTATTTCCCAGGATTAAGACCTTTCAGTCTCAAAGTCTTTATTTTGGTGAGCAGCATTTCTACCCCATCTGAATCTCCATGTTTTTTCCCCATGGGCTCCAGCATCAATCAAATCCTTTTAAATGTCACTTGTGTTTCTTCCTGGGTTATTATTGTTATTTTTGCCATTTTAGATGCTACAAACTGACCTTGCATTGTTGAGAGCAGTGCAAAACTGGATCATTACATCCTTGCTTGGCTGATTTTTTCCATGGAACAGGCTGGGAATGTTTGGGGGGGTTGATGGGAGGGGGGCAGAATTTTGGGGCTGTTACAGTATGGTCTTTCTGCTTAGACTTGGAATTTTCTGCTTAGGCTTGGAATTACCAGACAAACCTGGGCCAGGGAGTGTTTGCTGCTTGCAGTCACAGGTAAATGCTGTTTGTGGGGCTTCTTGGGCTTAGAAAAGGATTAAAAAAAAAAAAAAGGAAAACCTGGTAAAAATGGAGAAATTCTTCTCTCAGTGGTCCAAAAGATAGAAAACCAGTCTTCACCCAAAGCCAGGAGGAGGTTCCTGCCTGCTGGGTGGATTTGACAAGGAAAATGGGTGGATTGCTTCTGCTCACACGTGCAGGTACCTCCAAAGGGCTTTTCCAAACCAGCTGGGGATTAAACAGAATCCTTGTGCTGGGACACAGCCCTGCTGTCCTGCCTGGATGTCAGCTGCTCACTCCTCCTCGCTTTTTGTTGTCCTAAGTGGACTCCAAGCCCAGCCCAGCCTCATTTTGCCCTCTGAAACTCTGGTTTTGTGGGGCTTTCTCCCAGGGCTTGATCTGTATTGTCTAATTCTTGGAGCAAATCTCCTCATTCCAGACCCTGCCTCATTTTCATTGTTTAAATTAAGGCTTCAGCTGTTTTCCTAAAGTAAGAATCTGGTAAGCTCTAATTCCTAAAGTGGCATTAGACTTTTTTTTTTTAATTATTCCAAGAAAGGGCCACAGTGACTGTGAACCTTCTGATTAACTCCTGATCCTGTGTATGGAGGGGGAACTGAATCCACTGCTCACTCAGGATGATTTTCACCAAAGGATTACAAGTTTTAGAGGGCAAAGAAAACAGAGTTATTAAAGACAATTAAAGAACAACTTCTTACCCCTATGCTGCAAAAATGAGGATGATGAAGAATTCCCTAGGGAAGCTCTGTGCTAATTCCCCCTGTTCTTACTTCCCTAATTGTCTAAGAGGGTATGGGGGCAAATCTGCCTTTGGTTGTTGGTGCTGCTGTTCCATGGTAACATCGTGGCCCTGCTGGTGGTGTGGGGTTGCTTTGGATTATCCTTGGGAAAGAAATTTTAGACAAATCTTTGCTGCTTTGTTCTCCCTTTGAACGGTGTGAACAGGGTCAGAGCATCCTTTATTTCCTGATATTTTCATTGATAACGACATGATTTACAGCTCGTTGGGTACTCCTCTCTCCAGGAAGCTTTCAATAAAGGAAGCTTTCAGGATCTTTTATAAACAATGTGTCAGGTGCAGAGTTAATAGAGTTTAGCTCTTTTTGCTTCACAGGTAGCTCCAAAACCCCAAGAACTTGCCTTCCAAGGCAAAGGCATGGTGCAGTAGGAAGGCCCAGCTGAGTGCCAGGCCAGGCTGCCACTCCCAGCAGCACTGGGATTATCTGTGAGCATTGCCCTGCTTCTTCTGTAAGTGATGTCCCTCCAGTTACCAGGTTAATTGATGTGAGGCAATCTGGCAGTAGAAAACACCAATCTGCCAGCGTGGTGCCAGCAGGGCTGAGCTGGTGTTTCCCATCCAGCTGCCCCTGGACACCTCCTCTGTTCCCAGAGGGCTCCCACAAAGATCAGTGGGACAATCTGCTCTGCAGGAAAACCAGCACCAGTGACAGGACAGGGAATCTGTCACCCAGGGCCACCTCCTCCCATCTCCCTCCTGTGTCCCACTCACCCTCTGCACTCCTCTCTCCCTCCCTCAGCCCCTGCTGCTCCACAGATTGCCTCAAAAACTGGGAAAATGCAAAGAGGATGTTGAAAGGAAGAGTCCAGCCCTGCCTGCAATGCTCTGATCCTGTAAAGAACGGAAGTTTCCTCTTTAGGGGGAGCAGCCCCTATAATCACAGCACTTTTGAATTTGCTCATTTCCAGGGTGTCACTTCAGACCTCTCTGGGAGGGGCTGAGTCCCTTGTGGAGGTTCAGAGGAGGGGTCTGACACAAAGCTGGGGAGCTGGAGATGCTTCAGCAGCTGCCCCCAGTCCAGGCCAGGGGATTATTCACAGCTGCTCTGCATTCAGCTGCTTTGGCACCACCTCAGTGATCTGCTCTGTGTTCTGTAGGCCTCAGCAGAGGCTGAGGATACCAAATCCGAGGTATAGCCTAAAATATTTATACATATATGTTGGGGGTTGGTTTTCTTTCTTACAGAATTTTCTCCCATACATTGCTAGGGAAACTAATTACTGGGTACTTAAGGGTACTCAAGACAAAGGAAATGGCCAAAAAATCAAGAGAGAAGGTAGCAGCCGGGGCAGGGGCACTTCACTTCTGTTCTTCTCGCTGGGGAGAGCTGCTCTCTTGGAGGAGATAGCGAGGCTGTTGTTGCTCTCTGACTCTGCGGGGAGATTTTCCACCGGCACCACCGGAGCCCAGCTCGGAGTGACCCAGCACCGTCTGTCCGTGTGTGCCCGGGAATTCGGATCCTGCTCTCTCCCTGCTTCGCTGGAGCCGCGGTGCCGCGGTGCCCACGCCCGCTGCTCCTTCGCTCCTGCTCTGGTTTCCCCAGGCCGTGTCCCGCACCCCCTGCTGCTGCCGGGACCTTTCCACAGCTCCAGCTGCGGCCGCCGAGCTCCTGACACATCCCGTGTGCCGTGACACCCTGGGCTTTCTGCTCATCCCGGCCGCCTGTGACAGTGACTGCACCCAAAGAGGTGCCTGTGGTAAAAAGACTCACTGCGCCCTGATTCTCTTTTGTTGTTAACACCACAGTTATTGTTGTTATTTTGTTTATCTTGTTATATACAGTATATGCAGTAGTTATATGCAGTAGTAAAGAACTGTTATTCCCATCCCCTTACATTTTTTGCCTGAGCGTCCTTCTCAATTTCGGGATTGTAACAATTCGGAGGGGGAGGGCTTGCATTCTCCATTCCCAGAAAGGGGCTCCTGTTGTCCCTGGCAGATACCTGTCTTCCAAACTAAGACAATATATTTATATGGAGATAGATTTCTGTAGCTTTAAGAGCTACAAAACTCCCCATGATTCTATGATTTGATGAATTTATGTGGTAAATTTGTGCCTGCCTGGGAAGATGTGGTGTTTGAAACCCCTCTTTGGGCAAAAGCTGCTTTTGAATTTTGATCAAATCCATATCCAAGCATTTTCTCCTCTTGGACAACAATTTTCTGATGGCTGCTGTGACTTTTCTGGTGTGTGATGCCAAAATTTTGGCTTCCCCTTGCTGGTTTTCCCTTCTCCCATCACTTAACAGCTCTTGGCAGAGGTTTAGAAACCTGACAAATTGTTGGCTATAAAACAGATTCGCCCACAGATGAAATATCTTTGTGGCCAAACCCTCCCTCCTATAAATCAGGAGCACCAGTGCTTGTTTAAGTGACAAATTTTAGAACTCACCGGGGGAAAATGAAGTCACTGACTGATGGCAAGGCACTCGTTCCTCTGCTTTTTGTTCCAGGAATTCCGTGTGGATAACGAGCACCCCAAACAGCCGAGCAACTTCTGATTAATGGGCTTGAAAGGCTCACTCAGGAGGGAAAACTGCTTGGAATAATTTGTTGCTGATGCTAAGGAGCACTCGAGGTGACAGCAGTGATTACCTTAATGACTCAATTAAGGGCAAGGCAATTTGGGTGGGCTGGGAAAGGGGCTCCCAAACCAGTAAGAGCCTGGCCGGGCTGCTGGGAGAGACATGGAAGCAGCTGCTGGAAGAGGAGATAATTCAACAACCTGAGCGCTTCTCACCATGGTAATTATCTTTGTTACTTAGTTTAATTATCTTTGTTACTTAGTTTAATTATCTTTGTTACTTAGGTTGGACCAGCTCTGGTGCCTGACCCTCTGGAAAGAGCAGAGCTGGAGGAGTAGGAATTTGTAAAAAAAAAAAAAAGGAGAATACAGCTCCTGTGGCAGCAGTGAAGAGATTCCCTGGCTCTTTGCACCACCAGCCATAACTTTTTTTTAATGGAAATATACTCTACCTGGAGTGTTTCTTTGTATTTTCCAACAGGATTGAAACCAAATTAGTAGAAATTTGGTTTTTGTTTGGAGTTGAGGCTCATCCAAGTCAGGATTTGGTCAGTGCCCAGCACTGTGGGATTTCCCTGGGTTAATTCCAGTCCAGCAGCTCTGGCTGAACTGGAACGTTCCTTGTAAAGGAACAGCCTCGTGTTAAACACCTCCGGCAGCGGAGCAGCTCCGAGAACCTTCGGTAATTTTCTTCAGTCATTAATTATTCACGGCTTGGCTTCAAAGTTGCTTTTTCCTCTGCGTGTAACCCCTGGAAATTGATACGTGTTCCTGTTTGGATGAAGTGCTTGCTCCTGCAGGTTTTTATTATCCTTTTTGGCTTCTTAATCTGTGATCAGTGCCCCTTTCACCCCTCTTTGATAAAACAAGTGTTTTGACCCCTGCAGATCTTGCTCCCTGGTGCTGCTTTCAAATCCCTCAATCTGTTTTTGTAGCTTTCCCTCAACACTCTGCAGTTTGGAATTAGGGAGAGCTGCTCAGAGAAATCTTTTTAAGTGTTGGGGTTTAAAGCCTGAGAACTGTCCAGACCCTTCACTGTCTTCAGCCGTGGGAGGTGAAGAATTGGTCATTCTGGTTTTCTCTTCTGGGCCTGGCGTTTACTTGTTGAAGAATTTTTCACCAAAATTTAAATCCTTTTAATCCTTGTTAAAAACACGTATTGTTGGCTTTTCGCAAATATTAAGATGAATGCTCTATGTATAATGTTAAAATAGCTTTGCTGTATAGATATAGTTTTTATTTCTGCTGTTAACAAAAGTTAAGCACGGTGGCAATAGTTGATATGGTGTGCTTGGACTGTCTGCTTAGTTGGGATAACATCCAGTGAACACCTGATGGGGACCCTGCTGCTGACACACCAATTATCAGCACTGACCGTCTGTGGAAAGGATGGACCAAGGCCAAACTGAGGGTGATGGTGAAGATGGATTGAGACTCAGCTGAGAAACACGAGTGCTCTAAAAAGGCGGACCCGAGGAGTGGCCATGTGAAACAGTTCCTGGAATATATGAATATATGATAGACTGATGCAATGAAAATGGTATAAAAAAGGTGTTTCCAAGACACCAGGTGTGCTCTTGGCTGAATGCCAAGCACCCGGCAGTAAAAACCCTTTGCTTTATTATCTCTGTCTCCTTTTATCCTCTATTAAACTTTTTTTAAATTTTACCGGGGTGAACCTCGTTTTTCACATCCTTTTATTGAGGGCAGAAATTTTCTTGTAGCGCAGGCCTATGTCAGGCAACTCACAGCTAATTTCAGTTTGGGTATCGAAGAGTTGTGACACAAATTTAATGTTTAGAAGAAATTTTTGTCTTTGTCTCAGCTGAAATCAGTTGCACGTTTTGAATTTGTGGATAATTTATGTGTAAGATGGACGAATTTCTGGAAAGGCTCATTCCAGTCTGAGGTGAGTGACTCCAAAGGGTGGGAAGGGACCTCAAAACCCATTCCATGCCACCCCTCCTTGGGTTTTTCTGTCATGATCCAGGTTGCTCCTGTGAAGGATCGTCCGTCTTACCCAGAGTCCGAAGGTGTCCATGATCTCCCAAGTACAGCAGGGTTTTTTCTCCCTTGGGAAATGAAGGATGGTTCCCTAAGAAGGAGGAATTCCCTCTGGATGTGTGTGGCTTGGCTCTGCACTTTTCCTGATTTCCTGCTGGCTGTGTGACCCTCTTCCAGCTCTTTCCCTACAGCATCTTGGATCAGGTGTCCAGTCCCTCCTATTTTTATTTTTCAGTAAAAGAACTCCTCATTGCCAGGGAGGAAATCCTGGAGTGCTGCAATTAAAACCTGGTTCCAGACAAGTTCTTTGGTCTGCTGTGCAAAAACTGAGCATCTTGTGTAAAACTTAAATTGAGGGACCTGACAAACTGTACCGGAGGAAAAAAATGCAGGATGGATGGGCTGCTAGCTCAGGATAAACGCTGCTCCTGCTGTCGTGTGCAGGATGTGCAGAGGCAGAATGTGCCTGGGTAATGCTTGATTTGCCACGGAACACACCAGATATTCTGTGCATAAAATGGGGTAATTTAACAGTCTGGAAGGACCGAGGTTTAACGACAAAAGACAAGATTCTTCTCAGGCAGTTCATCCTTAAATTGGGGAATTGTAACCATTGCAGAGTGCAAAGCTGCAAATGGGCTCAGAACAAGTGATAAGCATTAAAATACGACAATGAGGAGGCGCAGGCAAAATAATCTTGTTTGTGTTTCCTGTTCTTACAATTATGAAGGGTCAGCTAAAGGCCGCTGGATACAGTCCTGGGAAACTTTAGATTTATCAAAAGCTCTTTCTGGACAGCTTTTCCATGAAATCAAGCCTCAATTTACCTCTGATTTGTTTGGCCTCAATCACTGAAGGTGCCAGTTGTCTGAAGGAGGGTGGACTCGGGGAGTTAATTCTGTGTTTAAGAAGAGAATTTTCGCCAGAACGTGAACACTTAAGATTTATTCATCATAAGGAGCACAGATCCTGTGTTTTCAGTGGCTGCAGGAGGATTGATGAAGATCATTCCCGCTTTGATGCAGAAATGGTGCTTTTGTCATGTTTGAATGAGACTTGCTGCAGTGGCACTCGGAGTTCTGGGAGCTGTAGGGACAGATATGAGAGCAATACACCATTTTTTGCTTGTTTTTCATTAAATAACTACTAGGAGGCACAGAAGGAGATTTACAGTAGTCAAATGAGATGTGCTGTAATGTAGCATTGAATTAATTTTGCTGTAATGATGCTTTGCTGTGCTGTTTGCTCCGTGACATTCCCACAAAGCTGCTGCTCTTAACAAGAAACCCGAGTGCCCTACAGCTAATTCCTGCAAATCCTCTGATTTCCTCATTAAGGCTTTTTTTTTTTTTTTTTTTTT
>WAAG01038657.1:0-14064 GCA_013390105.1 Tichodroma muraria | reverse complement strand
TTTTTTTAGTTTTGACTTCAACGTGGCAAGTTGATCTGAGGGCTGGAGCACCTCTGTTATGAGGAAAAGGTGGGAGAATTGGCATGGTTCAGCTGGAGAAGAGAAGCTCCGAGCTAATTGTGGCCTTTCAGCACATGAAAGAGCCGACAAGAACAGTGGAGAGGGATTTGGGACAAGGGCTGGAGGAACAGGACACAGGGAATGGCTTCCCACTGCCAGAGGGCAGGGCTGAGTGGGATTTTAGGAGGAATTGTTCCCTGGGAGGGCTGGGATGGAATTCCCAGAGCAGCTGGGGCTGCCCCAGGATCCCTGGCAGTGCCCAAGGCCAGGCTGGACACTGGGGCTGGGAGCAGCCTTGGAAGATGCCAGGGTTGGAACAAGGTGAATTTCAGGTCCCTGCAACCCAAACGAGGCTGTGATTCCTCGAGAAAACAGCTGGTGAGGATAATGACTGCCATTCCCAGGGCAGGATCCCCGTTTCTCTCCCCAGGATGCGGGCACAGGAGTTGTAAATCACCTCTAAAGATCTCAAAGTCGTGCAAACAAACAGCTCTGGGCACAGCGAAACCAACTCCTTTCGTTCCCCGGCGAGCATCCCCGTACGGAAGGAGCGCTTCGCATTTCAGGTGAAACACACCTTGGGATGTGCAGATAATCCCGGCAGCAGCTGGGGACGGCTGCCTGCGAAACAAAGGTCACCATTTCCCAGGCAAGGCTCTCATTTGCATGCAGGAGCTGCCGTGGGGGTTGCAGCGTTTTCGTGTTTGCAAACAAGCCTGGGTGGGGGGAGCATACGGGGGATGTCCTGCAGCCCCTTTCCGTGGCTAGGGCTGGGCTGGGGGCTCTGGAAGGCTGGGAGAGAGTCACAGAATGGCAAAATATCCTCAATTCAGTGCTCTGGGCTGGGGACAAGGTGGGCATGGGTCACAGCCTGGACTGGATGGTCCTGGAGGGCTTTTCGGAGCTCAGGGGTTCCGCACAAAGGTTCTCACGCGAGGAGCTTTAGATGCACAGAGGTTGGTGCCTCTGCTGGTTTTGTCACTGGTTTGCAGCAGCTCCCTGTGCCCCGGGAGCCCCTGGTGCTCCTGCCTGGTCACTCTCTTGGTGCCTCCAGTCTGAGCTTTCCCGTTCCCCACCCTGCCCTGCCCTGGGCTGTGGCTCTGAACTCCCCAGGCAGCGGCAGCGAGCTCTCCTCCCAGCTCAGGCACACAGAACAATCCTTTCCCAGCCCCACAGCCACGGGCACCGCTGCAGCCCCGGCCCCAAAGCGCAAACAGAGAACCGAGGGGAGAATCCGGGAGGGTGGGACCGCATCACCTGGAGCTGCCATTGGACACCGAACCCGGATGGAAACGGGCCAGAACTGAGAAAAGCGTGAAACTCCTGACCCGGGCTCCATCCTGGGTGCAGCCCGGCCGGGCTCTTGCACTGCCCAAGGTGCACCCTGTGAAGGCTTTTAATAAATCCCTGCTTTATCCCTGTGGCTCTGCCCAGCCTCTGCTCCAGGGAGCTCCTCAGGCATCACTCTGCCATCAGCCCCCAGAGGTGCTTTGGCTGCAGCCCCAGGAGCCGGCCCTGCAGGGGTCCCCAAACCTGCTGGAACGTTGTGGAGCTGCTGCTGGGATGGGGAATGAGGTAGGACGGGCTCCCCAGGGCAGGGGGAGTCACCACCCCGGAAGTGTTCCAAAACTCTATGGATGGGGCACCTGGGGACATGGTCGGTGGTGATCTTGGGGGTGGTGCTGGGAGATGGTTGGATTTGATCTCAGGCGGCTTTTTCAACCTTAATGAGTCCATGATCTTACAGAATGAGTTTATCCTTTCCTAGACAGACCTATGGTAGAGGATGGAATTATATTTATTCTCTTTCTCTCAGCTCTCTGGGCAGCATTTTCCACTGGTGCCTTAATTTCTACAGCCAATTATCTCCAACACTCAGTGTCCAGGGCCCCTCAGAGATACCAGACTCTTTCTTTTCCTCATGTGTGTGTCTTCCTAACTTAGCTTTTTCCTCATGGAAAAGGAGAATCTTCAAATTAGGGGAGATAAATTACACACATACACAAAGACATTTATTTATCTGTGCTTGGAATGGAATCATTTACACCTGGAGCAGGTTTTACTCTGTGACAGCTCTGCTCACACAGGGAGGGTTGGGAATGTGCCAGGCATGGAACCATTAAGGTTGGAAAAGACCTCCAGGAGCACTGAGGCACATCCAGGTCCCCTTCCCAGCCCCAATTTCCTTAAAAACCTGCTGGAATTTGACCGTGGGTGCTTCAGGATCAAACTTGGAAAAGCTTTTGGGTCTTCAAGGGCAGGAGGTTGTCCCCTGGTAAGTGGCACTGAGCTGGGGAATGCCCAGGACAGCGCTGGGGGAAGGAGCACACAGATTTGGGCTGGGAAAAGCCCCCAGCAGAACAAAAACTTCTTCTTGCTGCTTCGCATTTTCAGTGCTTGAAGGAAAGGTGGTCAAGCAAAATAGTGGAGAAAACCCAGGGGTGGAGCCTCACCCCCTGTTTAGAGAAGCAATTAGGCACCTGTCAGAGCAATTAGCGGGTAGTGTGATTTCTGGATAATTGCAGAATAATTGCCCATGTGCCAACGGTGGTTTGGGTTTCTTGTTGTTGTTAAAGTTATTGTAAGTTAATATGCCACTGATGTTTGGGCTGTAGCCACAAAACACACTTTAATAACCAATTAAAATGGATAAACAGGCGTTCATCCGAGTTAAGGTGCTCGTGGCAGTTAATGGAAGGTGAGCATAAAATCCACCATTTATTTTGGATACAGGTCTTGACCAGGCAGCATTTGGAGGAGGGGAACAGGAGGTGCCTGTTGCACCCCCACTCTTTGGAAAATTCGGGGGGGGCGTTAATTTGAGTCTTCTAAAATCATAGGTCAGAGCTTAAAATTATTGGAAGTGTCCAAATCCAGGCTGGACAGGGCTTGGAGCAGCCTGGGATGGTGGAAGGTCCTGTGGCAGGGGTGAATTGGATGGGTTGAAGTCCCTTCGCACCCAAACCTCTTTGTCATATATCCAAATATGAGGAAAGGCTGGGAATTCTGGGTATGGAAATCTGCCTGCCCAATTGCTGATCTGATGGAATTCTGTGCTAACTCCTCGGGGAGGGCTGGAACAACCCCCTCGTACCCTTGTACTCGTATCCTCTTTTGGCAAAGTGCCTTTGGCAATCAAGTTAAATCACATCTCAGATTTCCCTCTGCATTTTGCCCTGTCAGTTTTTTGCAGGGTTTGCTGTTAAGGGAAGTGTTTGATTTGATTTAAGCACGAGATAAGATAAGCACGTTGGAAATGGAGCTATCGATGGCGGGGCTATAATTTACAAAATTGCAGCATTTTCTTTATTGAAGCTCTGAAAAATAAANTTGTGAAGCAGCTCAGGGTGTTTGTGGTTTTCCTTCATCTTCCACCACCATGGAATCATGGAATTGTTTGGGTTGGGAGGGGCCCTAAATCTCACCCAGAGCCACCCCTGCCATGGCAGGGACACCTCCCACTGTCCCAGGTGCTCCCAGCCCCAGTGTCCAGCCTGGCCTTGGGCATTGCCAGGGATCCAGGGGCAGCCCCAGCTGCTCTGGGCTCCCTGGGCCAGGACCTGCCCGCCCTGCCAGGGAACAATTCCTTCCCCAAATCCAGCTAAATTTCCCCTCTTTCACTCTGTACCCATTGCTGCTTGTCCCTCTCCAGTTATCTGTGATCCCCCCAGGCCCTGGAAGGTGCTGGGAGGGCTCCACACAGCCTTCTCCGGGAGGGCTTCTGTCAGTCCAGGACACAAATGGCATGACATGGGTGACAGCTCCTTCCAAGGCAAAAAATACTTTCACTTTCTGACTCCATCTCCTTATATACCAAATCCAAGGGCCATTGGCATTGGGGGATGACAGTGCCACCTTTCCAATGCCACTGGTCAACCCAACAGTCCATCAGCTTTCTCCTCCTCCGTGAAAGAATATAAACAATAAGTTATTTACACAGAGGGTGTGACAAAGTTCTGTAGAAAAATGCAAACACAGAAGGCTTTTAGAAAAATTGAAAAAATCAGGGCGGCAATCTTCCAGTCCTCTTATCAACTTCTTGGCCTCCTCTGGACTTGCTCCAGCGCTTCCATGTCCTTCTCATCCTGGCATCCAGGGCTCATTACCTTTCCTCTCCTCCAAACCAGCACATCACAGGTTCTGCTCGTTTTGGAGCTCCTCCTTGAGGAAGGAGTTGGTCAAGATTCTCCACGGGAGGGTCAGGTTGGATATTAGGAAGAATTTTTTCACTGGAAGTGTGGCTAAGCCCTGGCACAGCTGCCCAAGGCAGGGATGGAGTGCCCATCCCTGGAGGGATTTCAAAGCCCTGTGGATGTGGCACTCGGGGACACGGGGCACTGGTGGCCTGGGCAGGGCTGGGAATGGTTGAACTCTGTGAGATCTTTTCCAGCCTTAACGATTCCATGATTCATAAGGAATCCCCAAACTTGTCCTGTCCAAAGTGCCACCTGCTCCCTGCCCGTTCCTGTGGGAAATGCTCAGATTTCCTCATCCAGTCCCCAAACAAAGCCATCAAACTCCTCGGATTCCCTGGCAAAGCAGAAACCCCAGATTTTGACAATCTATTTTTCTGCAGGCAGGAAATTATTTTTCAATGAATTTTCACATAACTCAAAGTAATTGGAGGCTTAATATTTGCAATATTTTTACATTTGCTTTCTACGAGTATTTAAATATTTGCACATAAAATAAATTCTTTCACCACGCTAACGAAAATCTGAGGACCCAATAGTCACATTCATTATTAGAGGCAGTAAATCACCTCTGGTGA
This sequence comes from Tichodroma muraria, assembly GCA_013390105.1. Taxonomy (NCBI): domain Eukaryota; kingdom Metazoa; phylum Chordata; class Aves; order Passeriformes; family Sittidae; genus Tichodroma; species Tichodroma muraria. The sequence continues at coordinate 9,233 of WAAG01038657.1, read as the reverse complement.
GTTCAGTTTTTCTTCCAATATAAATGCAGATTTATGAGCTTTCCTGTTGCATGATTTATTTGCATGATTTTTTTTCTTTCCCAGAAAGACTATTTCCTTCTTCCTAAACATCCAATATACATGAAAAGGGATTTAAGTGCTGAGGAATTACTAAAAAAAAATAAGCAAAAATAAAAAGCCCGGTTGCTGTTTCTCCAACTGGACAGCTCAGGTAAGAATTCGGAGCTGATGTGTTGATGGGAATTTTGTGTGGGAGAAAATGGTGGCTTGTGGAATAAGATGAGACATTTGTGTGTGTGCTGCTGCTTTTACTGCTGGGTTATTGACTTCAGAGTGTGTTTCGAGCAGTATTGAATTTGCAGCAGTAAAACACTTCACATTGCCGAACATTTGTGTTTAATAAATTGCTTTTTATGGAAGTAGGAGCCTGTATTTACCAATTGCTTTCTGGAACCTGTGGGATTTTTCATCATTCCGCAAAGAACTACCTGAAAACTTTTAGTTTCTGAGTGAGACCAGCCAGTCTCATTTGTTCTGAGGCTGAGGAAAGACGTACAAGGGAAAATCTGTGCCACAGGAGCCTCTCAGGAAATATTAGAGGGGAGAAATACATTTATGGGGATGGAAGGAGGGAGAGAACAGCCTTAACATCCAGCTGCTAATGGACTGTGTGGCATCCACCACTTCCAGGAGTTCTTAATGGCCTTTGTGACTGAGAAAAGCAACGTTCACTGAGGTTTAATAAATTTTTTAGCTTTCTAAGCGAGGCTGACAGCGCCAAAGAGTGACGTTTTTACCAGCCCATTAATGCCTCCTGGATTTGCTACATTGCGACCTTCTGCCTCGCAGTTCGTGCCTCTTCATCTGCACTAATTAAGCAGCATTTCCATCCAGGGTCTTTGATTTGCACCCGAAGATCTCTCCCCTTCCGTTTTAGTGCCATTTTGTACCCTTGGACGCCTCTGATGCCACGAGCTGAGGCAGCCTTTTCCAGAATATAAATTTTTCACCGAGTTCTACACCTTCGTTTTTTGGGAGGGGGGAGGGAAAAAGGGTGCACGAATACAACATTTTCACTTCAAAGGCTATTTGGGCCGCTTCAAAGGGTTCCTCTGCCAAAGAGAAATCACGTTTTTTGAAAACGCTTTAAAAAAAAAAAAAAAAAAGAAAGGCAAAAAAAAGCAACTTTGTTCTGCTAAAATTCCTCCTCGGATGACTAGAGCGGTGCTGGGCACTGGTGATTTCAGAGGATTTAATCTTCCTGTGAGCTTTGATTGGCTGGTGCCTCCAGGCCTTTCATCTCTATAACTACATTTAAATTAAAAATAAGGCAAAACGCTTTGCTGTGACGCCTCCCTCACGCTCCCTGTTTAGCATTCTCACGTTGTCCCCGGGATGGCGACGGGAAACCTTAATTTATCTGTTTGCCCTTGCTGGGTGCACGAGTTTGTGATTTTTTTTTTACATAACGCTTTTACCCTTTACGTTTCGTGTGCGGGGATTTTTTTTCTTGAAATAGAGAAACTTTTTTTCTTTCAAAAAAATCTTTCTAAAGATCTCTAAATCTTAGATTTCTAAATCTTTAGAAAGATTTTTTTTTCCTTGAAATAGGGGCTTTTGAGTTTTGTGAGAAAGTGCAGCTTATTTTTTTTTTTAATGGAGGTAGAGAGAATGGATCTTTTTTACAGATGTTAGTACTATGGCGAAGAAGTTACAAGATTTTTGTTTATTGACTATTTAAGGCTTTATGGCTAATAAAATTCTGCTAACTAGATATTTATGTCATTAAACTAATATTAAGCTAATTTGTGTTATCAGAGTGTGAACTTTTTAAACTAATTACTTTTTAACACTTAAACTTTATAGTATTACATTTTAAAACCTCTTGTTAACTTTGGTGACTACTTTTGCTTTGTTTATGACTTTTGAGCTCTGAAACGAAACTTATTTTTACTTAACGTGACACACTTAAAGCAAAGTTATAAATCTACATTTTTATTTTTAGCACTTAAACTTGGAAGTTTTTTTAAGGTTTTAGGTCAAACTCTGTCTCTAATTTTAAGTTTTGGCTTACAGACCTAATATTTTGAGATTTTTCAGCACTTTGGATTCTAACAGGATGTCTGGTTAAACACCCCTGAGTGCTCGAGGCCTTGGGAGCACTTTGGGCCTACATTTCCCACAGGAATTATTAACAATTCTTAACTTTTCTCCTCCTTGCTGTCTCCAGGAGGTTGCAGTGCTGGTGGGAATTCCTGGGGCTGTGGGTGGCAGAGGCAGCTGCTCTGGGCTTCCTGGAGAGAAACCTAGGGGAAAAGTGGATGTTATTGACAGGAAATAGATGGAGAGTTTGGTCAGGAAAAGTTTTGTTGTTTTTCAGTTTTTGTTTTCTTACATTTTCCCCTCAGAAATTTTGCTCCCATGTTTTCCTTTTCACTCTGAAACTGATTTGTGTTCCTCACTATTAATCCGCGTTGCAAAAATCGCTTTTAATTTTTTTCTTTTTTTGTTTCCGAATATAGGTAATTCTGGGTTATTTCAGGAGAGATGATGGTGCCTAGAGGCGAAATTTTGATCTCCTGGCTTCCAGAACAAGGTGGTTTTCTTGAGAATGGTAAGTCCCTGAAATGCAGAAATACAGGTAAATTGGGAAAAGGTAGATTTAGGTGGGATATTGGGCAGGAATCGTTCCCTGGCAGGGTGGGCAGGCCCTGGCCCAGGGTGCCCAGAGCAGCTGGGGCTGCCCCTGGATCCCTGGCAGTGCCCAAGGCCAGGCTGGACCCTGGGGCTGGGAGCACCTGGGACAGTGGGAGGTGTCCCTGCCATGGCAGGGGGGGCACTGGGTGGGATTTGAGGTCCCTTTCCACCCAAACCATTCCATGATTCTCTGCTTCTGCAGATAGGACTAGGAAAATGCAAATATATTCATTTTTAGATGCCACTCCCTGACTGATTTCCTGCTGAACATTCTCCTTTCAGGGCCTGGCTCTGGGACAGCTGGGTACCTGGAGCTCTAAACCCGGACCAGCACTTCCTTGGACTAGGAACGAGCCCAGAGGTCAGAACAGGAGTAAGATTCCTTCAAGCCATGTATATGGCCTAAATTCAGCCCCCAAACATGAAAGAAGTGTAGATTAGAAATACTGACCTTTGTAACAAGAAGCAGATTTTGCCTTCTGAGGTTTGAATTTGTGAATAGTCCAGAATTAGAAATTATAATGGGGAAGGTCCATTTTGGAGGAAGACAGGTGGCTCTTGGATAAATTGTTCAAGTTATTATTGTTGATTGTTGTTGATTGATTCTTATTTTCCTTCCATTTACGACTTGAAAAAAAAAATTTAAAAAAGCTTTTCCTTTTCTTCTTTTGGCTAACATTGACGTTTCCAAGGAAGGCCCCAAGAATTTGATTTTGGGTTGGATAAGATCCATTTTTATGGGAAAAAGAGCACATGATCTTGACTTTTCTGAATTCTCCTGAGCTGTGGCCCATCCCAAACATGTCTTCCCGAGATCCTGGCTGGCTGGGAGGAGCACAGTTGAGTTGTCTGAGACAGAGCATTCACTTCCACCAGGTAAAACATTTTCTGCCCCCTTTGCTCTGTGCCCGTTGTTTCGAGGAGCTGTTCCATGGAGGGGAGATTTATTCCTTCCACTCCTGATCCTTTACATCCCAAGGACTCAACACCTGAAAAAAGGAGCTGCTGAGCCTTTCTGGAAGGAGAGTCCTGGGCTCTGGGAGCGCTGTCGGTGCTGATGAACGGCGCTTGGCTCCGCTTTCCCAGCCCTTTTCCCGGAGAACCAGCAGCAGCTTGGCTGTAATTGCTCACTGCTCTCCATTAGTGCCTCTCCCTCCTGGCAACTCTTTAATAGTTTACATCTCTCGGGGCTGGAAATTACTGTTTTAATTAAAACAATTTGTTTCAAATGGGGCTCCCAAATCCCCACATGATGTTTTAGGAGCCTTGGGCGAAGAGCTGGAAATGGAGAGTAGCAATTGTTGGGAGGGTTTAGAGTGAGGCTGGAAGGAGGAATTGGGATTTTTGCATCATTTTTGAGGCCTGGACTGACAGTGGGGGAGACGAAATTGTGTAAGGCTGGGATTTTGTCTTCCAAACATTAAATTAATTCACCATGGGCAGACCTTTGCTGAGTTTGAACAATGCTGTCAGGAATAGGGAGGGATTTTGGGGTGTCCTGTGCAGGGTCAGGAGCTGGACTGGATGATCCCTGTGGGACCCAGCTCAGGACTTTCCACGATTCTATGAGGTTTAGTTTAACCTTGTTTGCTTTGTGATTGAGAGAAGATATTCATTTCTAGTGAAGGAAAGGAGAGAGCCAAAAATAAGGGACCTTGGACACTCAAATGCCACAAAAATGCACTTTAGGAGTGGGATTGGATGGGCAGCAGCCATCAGTGGTGTGCACAGGGTGGGAGGTGAAGGTGGCAGAGCCACGCAGGAGAAATCCTGGAATATCCTGAGCTGGAAGGGACCCACATGGATCAGAGTCCAGCTCCTGCATAGATCAAGCCTGGATCTAATTCAGGATGCTCTCCCTCTGCACCCATGGAGAACCCGAGGCTTTGGAGCTTGGTTTTGCTCTTAGTTGGCAGGAATTTTATTTTTATTTTAAATAATATTTAAAAACATTTTCCTTCAACTTTGCTACTTTGGGTCTTTTACCATGTTCTGTGTCACTGGCACAGGGTGCCCAGAGAAGTTGTGGCTGCCCCTGGATCCCTGGGAGTAGGCAAGGGATGTTGGACAGGGCTGGGAGACAGTGGGAGGTGTCCCTGCCCACGGCAGGGGTGGGATGGGCTGGCTTTTAATGTCCTTTCTCACCCAAACCAGTCTGGGATTCTGGGATCTGCTTCCCTTGGGGCAATGCCGTTGCTGGAGGGCATAAACCTCACAAGCCACCAGACTTTACCATTCTTGATAATGAATTATTTTTTTCGCAACAAAAAAATCCGATTATTCCTTGGATTCCAAGGAAAACACACGGAGAAACTCAGCTCCTGTTGGTGCTGCCTCTGCTTTTCCACATTTTTCCTGTTCTTCCACTCCCTGCAGAGGCTTGAACCAAGCCTCCCTTTCCTTCCACCTGGAGATGGGAGCTCATTGTCGGGATTTGTCAGGCACTTCCAGCATTTTTAGCAGGAACAAAACAAATGCACAACATTTACATGGTTTCCTTGTTAGCTTTTTTTTCCCTGACAAGCAAATCTCAAATTCCAGTTGTTTTAAATGCAGCCTGGCTTCAGAACATATTGTAAATTATGATTTCCTTCATGTCCTCGTTCTTCATTTTCCTCACAGGTTCCGGAGGCAGCCTGGGAAAACACAACCTGGAGAATGAGTTGTTTTGGATAGAGAATGGATTTTGCCAGGATTTATGTTACCTTTATGGAGACACAAGGAATTCTTCTGACAATTTAAGTCCCTACACTGAAGTAAGTAGTTTTTTGTTTTTTTTTTCCAGTGCTGGCAGTAATTCAGACAGAAAACACAGATTTTCAAGTTTGCTTCGCTGAACTTGTTGTGTGACGGGTTTTGCATGGATTTTTTTGTCAATAATGAGAATAATACCCAAAGAAAATTGTGGATACCCATCCCTGGAAGTGTCCAAGGTCAGGCTGGATGGGGCTGGGAGCACCCTGGGATGATGGAAGGTGTCCCTGCCATGGCAGGAGTGGGACAGGACGGGATTTAGGTCCCTTCCAGCCCAAAGCATTCCATGTTTTTAGAGCTCTAAGCATCCAGTCCTAGTCCTGAGCGGTTTTATGGAATATTTGTCAAACTACAAACACATTTTTCCCTGAGGATGTTTTAATTGGCTTTGAATTTTTGAGTGCTGATAAAGATCGAGATAAAATTGAATGTCAGAGGTTGGAAGAGTTGCAAATAATCAAACCCGGTTGGGGGTATGGTTAGAAATTAAGGAAATCCGGCCAGGAAGCCACAATGACGGATGGGAATTCCTCCAATAATCTCAGGTAGTAGTTAATGGATCAGCATCCTTTGGAATGACATGGAGCTTGAGGAAACACAGGGATTTTCTCAGTGCACCCATATTAAAATAACTAATTTTTTCATTATATTATACAAACAAGAAAATCAACCCAAACTTTCCATGCAACAGGAAATATTTTGGGTTTTTCAGTGCTAGTTGGTAGAAAAACTTACTTTGAAGCTGTTGGAATTTAATTTCCATTGAAAAAAACCTGCTTTCTTCAGAGCAACAATCCAGCAACAAACAAGCAGCAATCCTGTAAAATTAATGGGCTTAATTAAAATGTACATGGATTGGGGAAGGATCCACAAGCATAACAGAGATTTACTCTCTCATACCAAACTGAATAAATTTCCATGAATTTCCTGGGAGGTTTTTAACACATTTTATGACCTTGTTTATAAAAGGAAACTTGGGATTTCCAACTTGATTAGTTTTAAGAAAATACTGGAAAGGGCATCTCTGAGTGTTTGGTAAAGCATTTCTTATCATCTTCAAGAGATTATTATCTTTCTAAATAAATATAAAGCAGAACTCACAGATTTGGCATTTCTAATTCAAAGCAGATATGATTTTTTCAGTAAGTTTTAGTAATAATTTGCAATTTACGGTTAATTGTTGTGACTGGCTTTGGCTGAGAGCTCTCATTTGTGTGTGGTTGGCTTGAGCAGGGAAAAACTCTTTCCTGGTCACAGTTCCCTCCTGCTGGATTTTCTAGCCTGCCTGCAAAATGTCCTGGATCTGTGTGGGTGCCAATCCCTGCAGTTGTTCCTTGGAATTCAGTGGTGCCAATTTGGAATCTGTGCCCGGTTTCCTTCTGCACCAAGCCATCAAAACCTGGGGAAAGGACACTCGGGAGGGATCTTCTGGGTCTCCACAACTCCATGACAGGAGGGGGCAGCTGGGGCAGGAACGGGGACAGGAAAAGAAGGAATGGCCTCAGGGGAGGCTCGGGGTGGGCACCAGCAGGAACTTCTCCATGGAAAGAAAGGCCTTGGAGTGGCCATCCCTGGAGGTGTCCCAGGAGTTCCTGGAGGTGGCACTCAGGGCTCTGGGCTGGGGACAGGGTGTGATGGACACCAGTTGGTGGGAGTCGATGGGCTGGGAGGTTTTTCCAGCCCCAGCAATCCTGTGGTGCAGCTCCAGCTGCAGAGGTGCAGTTTGAGCTCTGATGTGTTGCGGTTTTCCATCCAAAACCTGGGAAATGGGGCTGCTGGTTTCCTGGAAGCAAGCAGAAACGTTGGTGCAATTTTAATGTGTGTTGTGTTTTGTTGGGTTTTTCTCTGTGGGATAGATTTGGGGTTTTTCTGGGTTGTTTGAGTTGTTTTCTGTTGCCGAGGCGGAACTCCAGAGCCAGGAGGGAAGGCTCAACTCCAGAGCCAGGAGGGAAGGCTCAACTCCAGAGCCAGGAGGGAAGGCTGCTAACACATCAGGGCACCCTGAAAGAGCTGAGGCTCTGGGAGAATTATCCATCCAAGGCTGCTAAATAGGCACTGTGTCTGGGAGAACATTCCAGACAAGCACAGGCACGAGCTGTCCCTGCTCTGACCCTTCCTGGAGGGAAGGATCCGTTGGTGGCCTCAGCCCCAGAGCAGAGGAGCTCCTGTTTTCCTTTGGGAAAGAGAGGTTCAGTGACCAGGGATTTGGAGCTTGCCCTGCCCTCCCGGGGGATCCCAGCCCTTCTCCCTGTGCTGTCTGGCACTTGGCAGCTCCTGCTGGCACAATTTTGGGCACTGGGAATAATTCCATGGGGAATAATCCCATCAGCAATAATCCCATCGCGAATAATTCTATCAGGAATAATTCCATCAGCAATAATTCTATCAGGGATAATTTCATCACCAATAATTCTATCAGAAATAATTCCATTGGGAATAATTCCATTGGGAATAATTCCATTGGGAATAATTCCATTGGGAATAATTCCATTGGGAATAATTCTATCAGAAATAATTCCATCACCAATAATTCTATCAGGAATAATTCCACTGGGAATAATTCCATCAGGGATAATTCCATCACCAATAAATCATTCAGAAATAATTCCATCACCTATAATTCCATCACCAATAATCCCATCAGGAATTATTCCATCACCAATAATCCCATCGGGAATAATCCCATCACCTGGTGGGAGGACACCTGGTCCTGGGAGGGACCCCACCCCCCTCCCACCTAGGCTGTAGGGTGGTGACCAGAACCCTTTTCTGGAGGAATCAAGGTGCTGCATCCTGACCATTCCGTGCTGGCTGGAAAATCCCCCTGCCAGGCTGCTGGAGAAGCTGCAGCTCCTCCGCCTATGTTTCAATTCAACAAGAGAACCAACAAAAGACCCCATTCTGGGTAATTTCAAACTATTTACTTTTCCAATTTGGCTACTGAACTGAAAAATCAATTGTTTCTACAGCTCTGCTGGAGATCCTGGGCTGAGCTTTCCATTTGTCTGCCAGGGTTGGAGTGAAAACGTTTCTGAGGCTGTGGAGTAAATCAGCTGCTGTTGTGTTTTCCATGCTGCATTCCCAGGCTTTGGACCAAATTACCTTGTTTAGCTGGCCCTTGCTGGGATCAAACATCCCCAGAAAATGAGATTTGAATTCTGGGAACTGGAGTCCCTTCCAACCCAACCGTTCTGTCATGAATTTTACAGCATCCAGTTAATGCTGAAATCCTTTACTGGAGCCATCAGCCGTAGGGGCTGTCAGGGTAAAACAGATCTTTTCCATGAGATGGTTCATAATAATTATTGTAAATAACAATAAACTCTTCTGATGGGCATTTCTGAGCCCAGTTTCTCTAGGGGCAGTTCTGTGAGAGCACCCTCCTGCCAAGGTACAGACAGCAAATTGTGTGGGATAAAATATCAGCCTGAGAGAGGAGAAATATCAGGAATTCTCTGACTGCTGAGAGGCTCTCAGAAACCCTCTGAGAAGGAGAGATTGTCATCACTGTTTTCCTTTACTTTTCTGGTGTTCCTGTGTGTTTGAAGCATGGAAGTGGCAGGTTCTGAGCCCTTCAGCATTTGCATTTATGGTCTGGTGGTATCCAAGGACAGCCCTGGAATAACCTGTTATTATCCATAGCTGGTTCCCATGGATAATTGCAAATGGAGTTCTCTCTGTCCAGAAGAAACCAGAGGTCAGTGGTGAAATGTTGGATAAAGAAGAAAATGAACTTTGGGTATTTATGGCTGGAATTAGTCTGGAAGGGGCTCTAAGGTTTC
>WAAG01038656.1:0-18591 GCA_013390105.1 Tichodroma muraria | reverse complement strand
TGAGGGGACGACCCCGGGCTCGGCCGGGGGCGGCAGGGCGGCGGAGTTATTCCTTGGGCGGGTAGTGCTCCGAGGGTATGTGGGTCAGGGACCCGCGCTGTCCCTCGACTTCCCTCCTGTCACCTGCGCCGGGCTGCGCACGGAAAACCTNTCCACCCTGGGTTGCCTGCACTCTCCCCTGCTCCTCCGTGATGCTCCACCACTGCCATTTCCCTGCAGATTCCCAGCCGCCGCCGTGAGACACCTCTCCCTCTCCCTCTCTCTCCATTTTCACACTCCACCCACTTTTTGCTTTCTTTCTCCATCTCTGCCACCGTCTCTCTCCCTTTCTGGACTTGTCTTTATTTGGCACTCCCGGAAGCTGCTGGGCATTGCTCTCCCTGCCTGCCCGGGCAGCTGATGTGACGGACTGACGCCGGCTCCCGCTGAGGAGGAGGAGGAGGAGGAGGAGGAAGAGGAGGAGGAGGAAGGAGAGCAGCGGCGAGGAGAGGGAGGGGGGGAGCGAGTGACCGGCCGCGGATTTTCATTGCAGAGAGGAGGGGGAAAAAAAAGGCTACGCAGGTCATCAAAACAGGTAACTCAAGAGCAGGCGGCGGCGGGAGGGGCGGGATGCCGGNCGAGGGTATGTGGGTCAGGGACCCGCGCTGTCCCTCGACTTCCCTCCTGTCACCTGCGCCGGGCTGCGCACGGAAAACCTCCCCCTCCCTGCCTCCCTCCCTTCCCCCGGGTGATAAGTAGGAAGAGAGTAATCTGGGCTGGAAGAGGGAAGACCCGAGCGAAATACCGCGGCATGCGAGGGATCCTCTTTGGGGCCGAAGCCGGATCTCCTCCGCCGAGCCCCCTGTCAGCGCCGGCAGCGACTCCCGAGGTGCTTTCGGCTGCGCCCCAGCCCCCGCCCCGGGTCCCGGCAGCGACGGGTTATGAAAAATGCCCTGGGCTTGTTTGTGCAGACCTGGCTGTCAAGCGGTGCCGGTCTCGAACTCTCTTAATCAGCGTAAGATGATCTAATTCTGAGGCAGGCGGCTGTAGTGCCGGTGGGAAGCAGGGCGCCGAGCCCTTGGATCTCCCCCGCCCTTGGAGCCGGAGGTGTGCGTGTGGTGGAGGTGGCAGAAGAGCCTACAGGTTTAGCCCAGAAGAAAGGGTTAAATGGCATCTTAGGGTGAGCGACCTAAAGGCATAATATATACCTTTACATAAAAATATATAAAGGATACTTCAAATACAAGGTAGCTTTCAGAGGGCGCAAGAGGAAGGCAGAAATGAAGACCCGTGAAGTCGAGGTCCTGCATTTTGCAGTAACTTGACATCGGGAGCGCTCCCCCAGAGACGCAGCCAGCACAAAGCCGAGGAGAACTTGTCGTGACCTCACCTAAAAATGTGCAGTCTGTCCTTTGCTTTGGGGATTGCTGTAGATTTGTATCTTGGCGTTACAGCATCAACAGTGAGGATTTTTATCAAGTAGAATTCAGATTTTGTAATGTGTAGGGGCAGTCTTAAAAACAAAGACCATCTGGGGAAGAAAGCTTTCTTTATATACCTTACCTAAGTGTGTTTGTTTCTGAGTGATGGAACATGTCAGAAAAAAACCCCAACACAGAGGCCAGTCCATTAGGAAATAGTAGGAAGGGATCTGTTTAGCAGAGGGTCTGAGTGGGATAAACCTGCAGATTTTATCAATTTGTTTCTAAGCCAGGCAAAAGTGGCAGTGGTTTATGAACTACCATGTTTCATTGTTTTGTGAGATTGTAATCAGAAAACTCATCCTACTTCAGAAATGTAACTTGAAAAAATATTTAAAATAGTAAAGTGGTAGATGGAATGAGTTGGAACTCAATACAGTACTCTCAAATCTGGCCTTTTAAGACATTACTGTGAGTCAGATACCCTAATTTTTATGCAAATTTTATCATAGCATTTCCTTTTAATTACTTATTACACAAATGATAATGAAGTCTTTTCTGGTTTTATGCATTTTCAGCACCAGGATTTCATAACACTGGCTCTATTTTGAGCAAGTTTGCCCAAGAACAAAGGCAATCCACCTTCTGTAACAAAGCCAGGCACATACAACAATATGGTCTTTTTGGTTTGAGGCTTAACAAAAATACAAGTTTTCTGAACACTCCTATGATTCCTTTGTGTCTTCCCCCTTGAATGCTGCTCAGTTGTGGAAGGTGGACAGGCACAATTACAAACTTAATGAATAAAATATGTTTTCTCAATTAAATAAAAATGAAGAGGATGTGCATTATTTACTATTATGGTAGAACTGACCTCTGACATGTTTTCATTATTCTTTGTCAGCCGTGGCTCTCACTTCAGTGGAGAAAAGTGCTTCTTAGTATACCATAAGGAGGAAGGGTACTAAGACTATATGTATTAAATTCCCTCCCATCATTAGATTTTCTGATCCCACTGTATAACTTTTATTAACCATCCAAAATACATTGGGCATCCTAAGTTTAAAAAAAAAAAAAAAGTAATTAAAATTCACCCAGGTCCAAAATTCGTGGTAATCTGAATTAGAAGGTACTGGAAGAATAGACTTTAGAAGGAAGGCTGGAAACCAGACAGCTTGTATTCAGCTTTCAGCCTCGATGTTGCAACATCACCTGGACAAAGTCAGATAATCTATTCTTTAATCTGTGGCCTGTCAGTGGCAATAAAGTTGCAATTGGTTTGAACTCTAGGGAGAGAAATGATGAACTGCCAAATATGTTAAAGAATATTCTTAGTGGTTCTGCACGAGTTCTAACATCACGTGCAACAGCAGCAAACTCAATAGCTGCAGTTGCTGCCTACTGGAACATCTGACTACATGAAAGAGAACATTGTTTGCTTATCATGCTTATTGGGGCAAAACCAAAGACACAGCTATGACAAATAAGGCATACCTTTTTGCAGTTATTCTTCTGCTTTATTATGAAATGGTTAGAGGATTTTGCTTGATGAAGTACCCCTGATATAGATAAATAATTTTAATTCCTTTTTCTATAACTTCAAGTGCATCTTTTGCAATAGGGGGAACAATTGGGAACTTCTCATTTTCATGTGGTATAGGTTCCATTCCAGTTGCTTATGTAATACCAAATACTTCAAACTCTAAAGATCCGGCTCTTCTTCAGGGTGTCACGGCTAAGAACTATACCAGGATAGCAACACCTTTACCAAGCACTGTTTGCTGAAATGACTAAAGCATGCATCAGCACAGCTGCATCTATGGCAATGATTATGCTGATTCAGATACGTCATCAAGAAGAAGGAGTTTGGGGCTTCTTAAATCTCTGTGACCTCTGTCAACATTTAGCAAGGCTTTAGGGCATAGACACCACTACAGTCTATAGACATACTGCCTACTGCTGTCTCAATTTCACCTGTGTACTTAAGGTATTCTTACTGTCAATTTCCGTGACTTTTTGTTATTTAAAAGGTCCCATTGGGTCTACTTTTCTGAGTACATGCTAATGGAAATTGCTTTGTCTGACCCACAGTTTTTCAGAAAGCAGCAAACCAAAGCGGTTGCTTGTAGAATTCCAAATAGACTGATATTCCCAATAGTATGCTGGGAATTAAAGCCTTAATGCTTTTGTAGCCTATATATTAAAAAAAAATAAAAACCAAAACAAAAAACAAAACAAAAAAAAAACACAAAAAAAAAACAAAAACAAAAAGGGGAAATGCTCAATTACATTATTAAATAGTGGCACATTTTTCCAAGAAGATCTGCTCAGATCCTAAGCTTTAAGCTATGTTTTGTATTAGCTTAAATATTTAATTAATTGCTCTTTGGAAGGAATGCAAAGAACCATTTACATTTCTGTGTGTAATCTGTCATTTTCTAGAAACAGCAGACTAATTCAGCTAACAACTCTGGGTCCTCTAAAGCAACAGCCATCCTCAAAAAGGCTAACTTTTACAAGCCTCTAGGGTAGGTCCAATTTGATTTCTCTGGGTTTTGCAAGACCTCACACTGAAACAGAGGAGGGATAAATAGTTAAATGTCTTGAGTTCTTGTATGTGAGCAGGTTGCATGGATTATCATTAAAGCTTAGGACCTCTTAAGCAGTAACCAGGTTATATCAGGAAATAGGTCTTTTTTAGTAGCAGGTGGCCCATTTCATCCTGAATCAAAAGCAAAGGCACAAATTGCAATGGTAGCATATTTCAAAGTCAGTGGGATAAATTTTAGAATGGGAGGTGCATGAAGACCTTGAGTTTTTGTGACCAATGAAGATCCCAACTGAGCTACAGGGCGGAGGGAGGACTCATGGCAGGAAGCTTGCTTAAGCCCTCCTGCCTGCTGCTGTGCTGGAGGAAGAGCCACTGGCCGCAGGCTGAGTGGAGCAGCCACGATGAGCCTGAGGCCGTCAGACACAGATTGCAGCAGGATGTTTTGGTAAGAACAGGAACACTTGCAAACTTGGCTGAAATCAAGCCCAACTATTTGGGCTTCAGCATAATATGGATATGCATGAGACGTAGGGTGTGGAAGCCTTGTGAAAAGCCACCAGCACAGCAAACAAAACTTTTGCAAACCTTGGTACTGAGTAACTCTAGTCTTGTCTTTTCTTCAGAAATAATTTCACAGTTTCTGTTTTTAACTTGCAATACTTTTCCCTTAGTTTTAAATTCCTCCTTTGTTTTTTTCCCTTTCACATCCTGCAAGTACTGAAACATTTGTACTTTGTGGAATTTACCCTTTCAGAGACTTCAAATTCAATTTGTTTGGAACCGCAGCATAAAGGACCTTACTGTTCAGTTATTATGAACTGAGCTGAAGCACTTGAATAAAATCAATGCCTGCACGCAGTATTTTCTCGGTTCAGCAAGGCAACTGCTTACTTACAGTAATGGGACTTGTGACAGGTAATTAAATGGCTTGTAAGGCCTTTAGGATGCTTGATTACATGAAGAGCCCCACACTAATGTGTAGTAAATGAGGTGGCTAAGAATACTGCAGTTCTGTTGATTGGAGAGATACTAAAACTCATATATTTCATTGGAGAGAGAAGAAAATAAAACCAAGACAAAAGATTATGAGCAGTGGTGACACGAAAAAGGAACATAAAAGGAATAGGAGAATGTACTTAGAAACTGGGTTGCCTTGGTTATTTTAAGTCAATCATGCTTACACAGACTGTCAAGTCTTGACTGCTTCAGTATATCATTAAATAATGAACTCGCTCTTTGTGATCACAAAATTCATGACAGTCAAAATTATTCAGCAAGGGACAGAAGCTCTTCACAGAACTTCCAGATAATTAGAAAGTGAACTGATAGTCCAGGAGATACCAAGCACATACATGAACATATGACATATTTTAAAGAATTCATATTTAATTATCAGAGGCCTAACTGCAGTCCATGTTATTATTACACTGACTTGTAGACATACAGCTTGATGTGTTCAGTTGCTCAGACATATGATGGGACTAAACTGGGATGTGATAAGAAATCTGAAATGCATCACCAGTCTTAGGGGTATTTGTCAAAATAGAGACTGTTTTACAAAGCAAGTTTTACAGTTTTTCTGAACGCTGGGATGAAAAAAGGTTTCTATTCTTTTTCAACATGTTTTTGTAGACAGCAGCCTTATCACTAGGAGAGGGAGAGAAGCAGAGGAGGAGCCAGAATGCAAACAGAAGAGTGTCCTTTGTGGTACCAACAGCATAAGGCTAGACAAAGGAAAACACTTGGGTTAAATGGAAGAGGTTCAACATGAACCTGCTTTTTACCTCTTCTATGCAAATTTGTTTTTGCTTATAAAAATTAGCCCTTTAAAAACATAGAGGTGATGCCAAAGAAAGAAGTCCACACACAAGATAATTGATGTAGCACCCTCTTGTGCACAGCCATAAGGGACCTATTCATAGCATATCAGTGGGTTTAACACACACATTGAGCTACAGACAGAAATACTTTATGAGGAGTATACTAGAGTCAGCCAAGACTTCAGATCAACTTAATAGTCAAAATGGTACACCCATGCACAAAATGCAGAAGTCATACAGACTTTTTTGCCTTTTTGCTATTTCAGGTATAACTGTCCATCCTAACAAAAAAAAAAAAATAAAAATTGTAATACTGTTTGATATACAAAACTATCTATTTGAACTAGGTTTAAAAACAAAATAATTCTCTATACTTAAGAATGAATTGTTCCCAAATGAGCTAATAGTAGATCTAGGGGCAAAACAATAAAAAAGGCTCTGATTTGAAACTCAAATCGTTCTTCTCACACAGGGCCTTACTGAGAGGTCTTCTGGTTTAATCCAAATTGACATCAGTTTGAGAAGACTGTTTACATTCCTCATCTACAGCTAATGGAAAACAAAATACAAACCATACAAGGTAATGTTCCTATTGGTCTACCAACACATACTTTCTTCTCAGCACTGTTGCCTTTGCATTCTCCACCCAGAATCTTTTATGATAGCAACCCAAAGAGTTCGGGTGCTCCTCTTTACCACTCAGCCAGTACTGAGTTGCTTCTGAGCTCTGTCTGGGAATGAACAACTCCCAAGACCGCAAGCCAGTGGGTTTTTATTGTCTGAACAAGAATGGGGTACAGCAGGAATTTGGGTCTCATGCCAAAGGTGGCAAAGAAACTTCCTGCTCAACACAGCTTGGATATGTAGGTGTTTGAATGATGGTATAGGAAAAAGAGCCATTTCAGGCCCAGGCTGTGTTTTTTGTCAGAAATGAAGTGCTGTAAGATGCTTTTGTAATTTGAGGGGATGTTCAGGAAAGCATTTCTCCTCCCTTGATGTCTGTTGACATATATTGTACAGAGGAACTCTCAGAGGACATAGTGCTTTGCATCTATAAAATGTTCATGAGTGGCTCTCTGATAGTACCAGCTGGCAATCTGGGGAGCTGTGTATTTTATTTCATATCTTGGTAACAATTTATTAAAATACTAAGAAAGAAAGCACATGTGCGAGGGGCTGTACTTCCAAGCAGTGATTTTCCAAGCAGTGCAGCAATGGTAAATACAATTAAAATGCCACATTACTGCCTATATTCTTGTTTAGACATCTGTCCCTTTTTGGCATAGAGAGGAAATCCAAATCTGACATGTAGGATCTTAGATGATGAGCATGAGTGAGACCTGGACTCAATTTTCAGATGCTAGATGAATTTGGAAGAACTGGTAATGAGTGGGGAGAGGGGAGGAAAACAAATAAATTAACAGGTAATTTCTTTTCCTTTCAAATTAATAGAGTGCTAGGAGGTAAAACAAACTGTGGAACTTTGTACTCTGTCCTTTGCTGATGTTTGTGAGAATCATTTCATACTTTACAAGGCAGCACCATTCCTTTGTTCAAAACCCCCATTTTTACATGCCTGATATGTCATCATATGTTTTTTTCCCCTTATGCTACTGTACTGCTTTTCCCTGTGCATTCATTACAACTTGCTTCTTCTTGAGGATGGAGCAATATTGTCCTCTGTTGTAAGTCACATACAGTAGTAACAGGAATAGTACATGTGTGGTTTGACTTACAGTTTGCTCTTTGGGATCAGTATATCAGGAAATTCTAGTCTACAGCCATGATTTTCCCCTAGATAATAGATAAATGGTGCTTTGAGACAGCTGGGGAGGAAAGCAGTTATCTCCCAAGGCCTGTCTAGAAAAAGAAATCGGCTTTTTGGGGTTCGGCATGTTTTGTTCTACCTGGTTTTGGCTTTACTTCTTTTGTGGAAGAAATGACAGATGGTAGTATTACCGCATGCCTTTAGCACTCCCAGAAAAGATACCACTAACAGTGAACAGGGCAGAGCTGTGGATCGTCTGTCTTGATTTTGTGCCCAAGAGACAGTTCCCAATGTTAGTGTTTAAATGATTTGTCAGTAGATGTGTGTTAACACCTTTCCTGAATCTTAGGTGACCTTATTTTCAGTGAGGGACATTCTCCACCAAGTGTATTTCTCCACCAAGAGAGCAGCTGGATAAGGATTACATGGGAGTTGAAGCATTGTTATTTTTAACTCCTTATAGATGGTCAGCATCAATTCTAGGAAAAGATATATGATTAACCCTGATAATCACTTCAAGATCAAATTTTTGATTAAAATCCTAACAGGTGAAATGGCCTGTCTTGATGTAAAAAACATGCTTTATGAGGGTGGAAGCATGCCATAGATATATTTACATCCTCTTTTCTTTAATGTGCAGAGATTTAATTTGACACTGTAAGTAGACCAATCTTATTATTTATTTATAATATACGTTCTGATGCTATATCATGGCAGATAGTATCTTCACAGAGTCAAGCTGTGCCATTTGTGTTCTGATTCCT
The DNA here is from genome assembly GCA_013390105.1 of Tichodroma muraria. Lineage (NCBI taxonomy): Eukaryota > Metazoa > Chordata > Aves > Passeriformes > Sittidae > Tichodroma > Tichodroma muraria. The sequence goes on along the minus strand of WAAG01038656.1, from coordinate 10,288 downwards.
TTTGAGCTGTGGCTTTGTGGTATCTGTTTGACCAGGCAGAGTACAGTGTGGAATAAGTAATCAGACAAACAGCTGAATATATGCCAAGAAAATGCTGAAGTGTGTCATAATATGAGCCAAACATGTAAATCCCAATATATAGGCAAATATGTCAGTGTTTAGATGTATGTTTTATGTCATTGAGAATGGATGAAGAGAGTTTTCATGCTATTGTTCAGTGGATGTTTAGAACAGTAACATTAATTCCTGTGTTGTTTGTAAGGTAGATAACACTGTGTCATTTAATGGTAAAGCAAGGTATAAATGTAAGATTAGTGTATGTACAACTAATGTACATATAAGATGTACAACTAATATGTACATCTTTCAGTGTTATGTATAGTAATCACAAAAGTTCTTGCACTTTATTCATACATGACAGGCATAACTGTATATTCTTATGTGCATGATGTGCATGCACATATATATATAAATAGATGGAAATACTGTGTACTTATGGATATATAAATGTACAGATTAAAAAGGCAGACATAGTGTAAACATAATGATTATTAAGTGTAATATATAAAAAGAATAGAAACCTGACATCCCTAATATTAGCATAAAAATGGTTTCTACTTCTAAAACATTGTTAGTTTAAAGACTAACAATGTACTATGCTGTGATTGCTGGTGATTCCTGCTTTTGGAAGAACAACATTGTAGTTCTCCAACTAATGGGAATAGAATAAAGCTGTGAAGAATATAGTGAGTAAGACTATGTTGTAGTGGGAAAGTGTTACATAAAATGATCCTTGAGGTGTTTGAGCTGGGTTATTCCCCTGAGCTTCTGACATTGTAATGTGTATTCTTGGTGTCTTACAGAAGGCCATTTATTGGGTAGAACATTACAAGTCTGCTCATTTGTGAGACTCCTCAGGCCTCCTGGTGTGTGCACTCAGATTATTGAGTTTGTAATCAAACAGTTGGATTCTTTCGCAGGCAAAATCAGGCTGAAGAGGCCAAAAAGTAACTTCTTCCATAGAAGTTTGTGCATGATTCTTGTGACATTTGATGGCATCATCAAGGAAAATTTTAAGGCAAATGGAAAAATCCCCAACCTACCAGACTGCATTCTCACATAAAGACAAATAGGTACTATAATAAAAATATATTTTAAAATACTGATGAAATTAGTTGACTGTGTACTGTTTATGTATTAGTATGCTATGTTACACCAGCCAGACTTTAGGACCAGTTGAAAACAGAACTTTTAAAATAGACACCATTTTAGGCTTTTATGTAGTAGGGTAAAATGTGAAAAGAATGTACTCATAATATTTTTTTAGGATTAACAGTGCTTTGTTTTAAGAAAAGGTTTAATATTCTCATAAAAGTTTGGATATTTTAGAAGCTCCCCTGATACATTCATCTCATTCCTGCCAAGTTATTTGTAAGCTTACAAAACATTTATGGTGTGTTTTTTTAAAGTGAATTGATTTTTCAAACAGAATAATGTGCATTTTGCAGTATAAAGAAAACACATTGCCAGTGGGTCAAGGGAGGTGATCCCACCCCTCTGTTTATCCCTGGTGAGGTCACACCTGGAGTGCTCTGTCCAGTTCTGGGCTCCTCAGGACAAGGGAGATATGGTGCTCCTGGGGCGGGTCCAGTGGAGGGACACAAAGCTGACCAAGCAACCGGAGCGTCTCTTTCATGAGGAAAGGCTGAGGGAGCTGGGCCTGTTCAGCCTCGAGAAGAGGCAACTGAGAGGGGACCTCATCAATGTCTGTCAGTATCAGAAGGGAGGGTGCCAAGAGGACAGACCCAGGCTCTTCTCAGTGATGCCCAGCAATAGCACAAGAGACGATGGGCAGCAACGGATGCCCAGAAGTTCCACCTGAATATGAGGAAGAACTTCTTTAGTGTGCAAGTGACTGAGCACTGGAACTTGTAGCCCAGAGAGGTTGTGGAGTCTCCTTCACTGGTCATATTCAGGAACTGTCCGGATGCAATCCTGTGCCCTGTACTCTGGGATGACCCTGCTTGAGCAGGAAGGTTGGACCAGATGACCCCTCTGAGGTCCCTTCCAACCTGACCCATCTTGTGATAAGACAAGAGAGCCCCTCTGAATTTTTACACTGTTCTTGTGCATGCTGTCTAATGTCATCATCTTATGGGGGTTTCATTTTTTATTTAATGTAAATAGGAAAACCCCATGAATTCCAGACAGAACTTTCTCACGAGAATGTTCTCACGCTGTAAAATCTTCTGCTTCACTTTTAGGTCAAACACAAACCTCATTACGTTTATAGGGTAAAGTCTGAAGGTCCCACCCTGTCTGAAAGGCAGCATGACTCAGAGCACAAGAGCTTTGCACGTGTTTCCACAGTCCTAGTAGCTAATTTCCTCTCATGCTTACATTTTTAGAAGAAAAATATTATTATATTTTATTAAGAAGAAGTAGTAGTACTAGTTTGTAAATGAAAACATTTCTTTCCATGCTACTTAACCTTTTAATAATTAATGATTTAATTACTTAACTATTTAATTATAACATATAGGCATTCTGCACTGGCTATGGAGACACTGAAGCAGCAATGTTTGGTTTGGTTGCTGAGCGTTGCACAGTGGTGCAGTTTATTGGAATCTGCTGTTAGGCTTTAATGTCTCTGCAATACTAGCACTTTTAGCAGGCTGTTCTTTAGGAACTAATACATTTACACATTTGTTCCATGTCTGCCTAACCGTTCTAGTCTCCAAGCCATACAGGAATCAATGTCTTGTGGCAGAACACCACAGGGTGATGATGGCCCCAGAGAGCTTCTGACTCCCTGCTTGCCCCAGCTGGGGATGTGCATTCCCCTGTTGCTGCTGCTTTTGCACATCCTGATGCTGGGCAGGGGATGCAGCCTAGTGTGGGGGCTGGGCTGGAACTGGCCACAGGGATCACGTTAATCAAGAGCCATCATCATCACATATACCCCTTGCGGATTGTCAGTTATCAGGATCAAACCCTCACAACCTTAAGTGGGGAACACGTGCATTAAACTCGCTTTATTTAATGATAAGGGATTTAAACATAGCTTTGCCTTTGCTTATATAACTCTTTCTCACTCTGAATGGTATATAGCACTTTTTTTTTCCTGAGAGATTGGCCAATATTCAAAAATGTCAATGCCTACACTGCCTGACATGTAAGGCAGCAGATAATCACATTGCGAGGAAAGAAGGCAGTGTGTGAGTTGTTAAAAATGTAACCTAATTTCTATTTAATCTTAAATCAAAAGCACTGCATCAGTTCTGCACAAGCAGGCCTCTGGATATTTTTTTTTTTCTATCCAAATGTTAATTAGCATTTGATTTTAAAAGCTTGGGAAGCACTGGTTCATATCAGGTACTTCTGTAAGGAAAAAAGTGATGGTAAATCATATAAGAAAAGTAAACAGAAGAGCTTCTTGGATTTTTCTGTAGTCTTCATTCAAGTGACTCAGTCCTACTACAAAGCAGAAAAGACCGAGGCAAATTTCAGAATGAACCTTTTCAAAAATCAGAGAGTATTTGGGTCTGTATTTTAGTCTCTGTAAATGCTGATTCAAGTCATTGTAGACATGAGATTTTACCAATTACTTCTATAACTATTCCAGTCATTTCAGTATCTGGTTGGGAGCATACATACACATTTTGTCATAAGTTGTTCATGTGCAGACTGTCAAAAGCTACACTAGCAGTGGTTGGAACCTGCTACTTAGAAGAAAGAACCAGAGCTGAGTACTGATCTGATTCCCTGCTGACAAAGAAGCAAGCTACCCTTTGTCAGCTGCTTCGCTGCAATTGCTTGTGTGCCAGAAAGACAATGCTTAAAAAATGAGAGCTTTACCGTAAAAGAAAAAACCACAAGATGAACAGAACTGCAGCATGAAGCAAGCACTTTACTGAGAGGGGTCTAACGCTGCTTCTATCCATAATGATTTTTTCAGAATGGCAGAGACTCATGGCTTGATGGAGAGATTGGAGAAAGCAGTGACTCGACTTGAATCATTATTTTCAGATTCACACAGATCTGGTGGAATGGAGTGTGATGGCATCAATGGAGTCAATGGAAGTAAGTATGTTATTTTGAAGTACCATCTCTCTGTTATTAAAAAATTGCAAGTAATGTATATGTTTGTCTTCTAGGAGGGAAGGCGATCCCACCTCCTACAGATTCTGTATCAAAATTAAGTAATATTTTAAAAAAATTATTTAGGAATGTCATGTGACAAGCTTAGTAGCATGCACAATCCTAAACTAATATGGCCTAGAAAATTCATTATTTTATTGTTTCTTAAATATACTATCCATGTGTCAAGCTTTATTACTCTTTCCATTTTAGCAATGATATTTACAACTTATATTGCTGTAAATAACTCCCCAGGTGAAAATGTCTGCTTGAGCCCAATTAGCAGAAGAAATGAGACATCCCCTAAATGTACAGCATAAATATTCCTGTAGAAGTCACCAATACAAACACTGTTGATTTGCCATCTCTCTCTGAATTTCACGGTGCAGACCCATTTAATTTGTTTAACATCCTTAATCAAATATGAGTTTGTTTGGAAGCATTTGCTCACTAAGGGCTGCTGTACGTGCATGCCCTTACATTGTTATCTCTTGAGCTCTCTTTTCTCAAGTTGCTCTCCAAAGCACTACAGTGGAGAATATACCAAGAGACTATTCTTAGTCTATTCACATCATATCATTAAATCATATTTTTTCACGCCTTAATTTTTGTGGTACCTGAAAGTTACAGGCTAAATAACTTTGCATATGTGGTAGTTCTAAATCTGATGAAATAGAAGTGTTCTTTCCTTTCTCCAAAACTTGTTTTTTTCATCCAGAATCCCAACATACATCTCTTTATTAGCTTCACGTTCTTTGCTTTCTGTATTCCTTGCCCTTTCTTGCATTCTCCAGAGAAGAGCACATCCCAGCATGGACTCACCTGCTGTACAGAAGCTGCAGGACACATGGAAAGTTACAGGCAGCTTCCTTTACTGACACAGCAGCAAGTGAAGTGTGTGAGCTGCTGTATTGTCCCCTGTGCCAGTCCACACATGCGAGGGACATTCCCTGCACTCTACTGCGCCCTGGGCCTGCACACTGGCAGCTGCTGTAGAGCAGCTGACTGAGAGCAGTGTGTTTCTGGGGCAAGAAGGGAGCATCTTCCAGCAGGCTTCCATGGCAGATGAGTTAGCCAGTCACTGAAAGCTTCGGTAAAAAAGTGTTTGCAGTCCAGAGAAAACCCAGGGAGCTAGTAAACTGTGGCAAAGCCAGGGAGAAATATGATCCATGTACAAACTGGCAAATAAGTCAATCACCACTAGAAATCATGCAATTCTCAAAGAATTCAGTCATGTAATGAGTCCATTTAGGTGAATCTGTATTTATCCAGAGCGCAGTATCGCAGAACCAGGGCTGCTTTCCGAACAGGAGATAGCTCACCATGCCAGGTACTTCCATGAAAACGGCATATATTCCTGACCTAACCGAGGAGCTCAGTCAGGTGAAATGATTCACCCCCCCAGGGAAGCAGAGCCTGAACTCCCCAACAGATCCCTAGAAGAAACCAAGAAGCCTTGTTAAGTGTGACTATAAAACACACCCACTGGGAGCCTGCAGTAAGAAGCTGAGATAAGCAGCACCATGGGGTGCTTGCCAGGCTGCACGACGTCTCCAGGCACAGCTGTCTCACACGGGGACTCAGGAATTAGCTTTTGTTGGTGCAGTTGGGAAAGTCTTCAGTTTGTGTGACCGGTATATGCCTACAGTGCCCCAAACACCACTCTGTGTGCCTGTGTCATTGTGCCGCTGCAGAGGTTCACGTACCTGCCACAGCCACTGCAAAGGAAACAGACTTACAGGTCTCTTCTTTCTTTTTCTCCTTCAAAACTGACACTCAAGCCAGAGTGTGACCTTTGTTAAATCTCCGGTTGAAATGGAGGTATATTTCTTTCTTCAACCATGACCTCCATCCCCTAAAAGGCCATTCCATAATTGGAATTATAANTAAAAAAAAAAAAAACAAACCAAAAAAAAAACACCCCTTGGCTTTTCAGTTAATACATTTTCAGAAACAGGGTGGGAGATCTGTACCTTTACTGTTTTCCTAAATGGCATTACCACAGCAGGACTGCAAATAAATTATTCTGTTGCTCTGCATGGCCCACAGCAAATTCTAGTAAATGCTGCTGGGAGTGAGCTGCATTGAATAGTAAAAAATAGCATAGTTGCTTTCTAGTTCTGCATAGGACAATTTGGTGAACTGTTATGTAAAACTCTGCTCTAAAAGAAAATGTTACAATGATTCTTTTGGAAGCATACACAGATTTTGACAAAAACCATAAATGGGCTTTGGAAAGCATCTCCACAGCCAAAACCTTTTGTGCATTAGGTCATTTGAGGGGTTTACACACAAACACTTAATATGGAAGAAAGCCCAGAAATTCCTCTGAATTATAGGTGAATGGCATCAAGAGAACAAAAGAAGCCTTGAAATCCCACCTAGCTGACTAACTACATTTTCTTTTCCACACAGACCACTTCAAACTACAGTTGCTAGTGCCTGTTTTTTTTCTGTCATGGAGCCAGATGACTCCTGTGGAATAAAGAGGGCTTTCATGATTATGAATTTGGACACAATTGTTATATAGTGCCAAGAGGTTAAAGCAGATTCTCTGGGGAAAGCCTGGTACCTCTTCAGAGCAATCCTCAGGCTTCATAAATGAGGGAGAGAGGCAGGGAAGAATTTTAACCTTGTTCTCTCAGATCCTACATTTGTCATAGATTCACGTGTGTGGCATTCATGCTGGATCTGAGCATAGGTTCTGAGGCATAGACAAGACATGAGGGAGTAAAGGGAGAGTTGAAAACCAGCCAAGGAAAGATTATTTTTGCTATCTTAACAGGTACCACATAGTGCCATGTAGAAGCCAGGTGCTTAAGAAACTGAGGCCCGTCTGCATTTTCTTTTTGTCCACTTTGTCAGGAAACTTCTCTGTGTACCATATAGAAAATAGCAGCTTTATTCCTCTTTTGTGATGTATAGCGTACGTATAGTCAATGGGATATGTCTTCTGGAAGACGTGTTTGAGCTTTTTTTATTCAGTGACAGTTCAGCAAGGTGAAGCAACAAAGTGAGGAGATAACAAAGCCATATCTCACTGCATAAATCTACTTGCATAAGTCAACCCATTCCAAAGACTCTCTTACTGGAAATGGAATTGGTTGCTATTAAAAACCACCAAACAACACAGAGATCTTCAGGAATGGGTGAGTAGTATAAAAATAGTTGTTCAGTACAGTGCAGGTTCTTTTTAGGGAATAATATTTGGTTAAAGTACAATAGGGGAATTTCGTTAAGAGAGTTAGACTTCTCAGGTCACTCCTTTGAAGGGCTGAGAGATGTTTGTTTTAGTACATGTTATTTTAAGACAAAAGAGGCTTCCCATTACATTATACACAGGAAATTCTCTTCAAGTTCCTATTCAAGTTCCTATTCAAGTTCTACCAAGAGCAGGATTTTTTTGTCTTTCTATCTAGGACAAAAATAATTTTACATCCTTTTTCACTGATTTCATAAATCAGAAATGAAGTTGCAGCAATCTTTTCAGTTTTTATGATACATCTCCTCCATCTGCTACACGTGTCCTGTGCATTGTATATTTTATGAACCCATTATAATGGAATATTCCTCTTCTACAGGCATAGCACCATATGTTGAAGCCTTTGATAGGCTCCTGAATGGAAGTGTTGCTGAGTTTCTCAGGTACAGCAAGATTCTTGAAGGTGACGTGAAGACACATGTAAGTATTTATTCAGATTTTCTCATGGTCATGCAAGTCTTGGAATCTGTGTGATCAGCCTTGATTTCTGAGTAGAGGAGTATCTTAATAGCAAAATAAACTTAAAGTTATTAATTCTTGTAATAGTAATAGCCTGGCATAACACACTGAGTACAGTTGGTTCAGGAAGGGCACAAGGTTGTGTGGATTCATAAGAAGAGATTGCTTTTCTTCTACAGCACCAAAGCTGAACACCACAGAATGCAAAATACATAAATATTCTCATTCATAAGCAATTTGAATAGTTTTGTTGGCTGCTGAGCTCTTTGCAAGACAGGAACACAAGAACATGTGCCAACAAATCAGTAACAGACAACAGGTGGGCCCAAGCAATGATAATTTCCTGTGGTTGTTTTCTAGGCATATGTATCATCATTCCAATTAGTATAGAGATTTTGTTCTGTTTGTTTTTATTACTCACATGTCTTTCACTTGTAACAATGTAGCAAACTAAAAAATTATTCAGCCATTTAAAAGACCTTCTGTTGAAAACATGTTATAGCAAGAAAGTGCTGTGGTATCATTTTCATGATGACAATACTTTCTAACCTTATGATCTTAACCTTGTGATCAGAACTTGTTTGTATAATTTTATTTTTTTAAGCTGGTCTTCCTTAAAATGGGTGGTGATAGAATTGACAAGGGATGGACTCATCTTACCAACAGCTTACCAATATAGATTTGGGAAAAAAACAAAAAAAACATCCCACACACTAAAGAGCTGGGGTCAGTGCAAGCCGGATCTGAAGGAGTGTGAAGCTTTTGACTTTTCTAGTAGATCCATGCCATCAGGTATTCCTCTGTGTGTACAGTTCCCAGTTTATTGCTGCTGCTGCTCTACATAACAAACACTGTAGCCAGAAAAACATGCAGTCCTACAAGCTACTGAGATTCATGTTGTAAGGCCAACATAAATATTCTTCAGGACAACCAAAGCAACCAGTCTACTTACAGAGAAAGATGACTGGATTAGTCTGTGATCTGTGTTTTTTTCTGTGGTGTTACATGTTCTGTAGGACAGAGTTTCTGACCTAGTTAGGCCTAGAAAACAGGAGGGAGTAAGGAGACTGGGCAATTCTAGGTGACCTTTGTTTTTCTAAGGAAATGCTGCACTCCCTTTTTATTTGAAAAAGCCTAGACAATTATACTATAAGCTGCAATATATGTATTTTGTTCTTCAGAGAAACTAGGGAAAAATAAATAAATGTGGGTTGAAGGGTTGAAGGAAGAATTATGAACCTAACTGAACACACAGAGGAATACCTNNNNTGAACCTAACTGAACAGAGAATTGTTCCCTGGAAAGGATTGGTTCTAGCTTGGTTTTTATATTCATTAGACATCATTATTTTGCAGTTGATTTCTCAGCAGTTTAGACCTGAGTGATACAAAACCAGCCTTACTACCAATACGAAGCGGGGAAAGGGATTGCATTTAACATTCTAAATTGCTTAACCCTTTTTAATATATAAAAATCTGTAAATGTTTAAATCATTAAATCCGTAAGTGTATTAATTTATGCATTTGTCACTATTTCATACTCATAATTGAGTCCATATAAGAGATTATTTATAATTTGTCAGCCAAGTCTGTGGACAGTCCCTAGCATATTGTTGATGATAGTGTAATGCGAGCTGTGATACAGAGTATTTGTTGGTGCTATGAGCTTAGACATTGCATTAGCTCTCTTTACATAAAGAAACTGGTGATTCTGATTGCAGCCTACTAAATATTCTGAAATTTTAGATTCTGGATTTACAACGTGGAGCAGACTGTGGTTGCCTTATGCTCACGCTTATCACTGAAGCAACATCTGCGCTTTACCTTAACAAGTGGAACAAGGAGTATTTTTCTTCTGGGTGTCTTATAGACCATGTGTCCTCAGCATTATGCTTGCAGCTGCTGTCTCTTTCACATAATGAGCTGAAGGGAAGGTTGTATTTTATTTCAAAAAACACCTGTTGCCTTGAAAAACCTCACATACCTGACGGACCAGAATGGTAATATGAGAGAAAGAGAGACTTAAATTTGTGCTAAAGAAATGAGGGATTTAACATGATGTGTTTCGTGCTGATGGCTGTAATGATTGTGTGGTTTGTGTGCCTGGCAAAAGGAAGAATTCAGATACAACTGATATCTGTTGAGGAGCCTTGTTCCTATTTTTTCAGCATGCTGTACTCTAAAAAGTCTGTTGAAAGAGAACAAAACAAACCATAAAAAAGAACTAATAGCTAGCTTCTGGCTCTATTAAACACAGCAGCGCAGTGGGTTTTACAAAGATTAGTTTGAGTTCTGCTTAGGCTCAATCTTGAGAGCAACATATTTCTCATTCAAATTACGGTGTATATAGAGGTGAATCTCTGAGGTCAACTGCACTGAAGAAATTAACCACTTTTTAAAAGACAGGGAGAATGGTTAGGCTTTTACA